>SJYC01080253.1:0-15046 GCA_006408675.1 Madoqua kirkii
GAACAGAAGTAAAGAAAGGCACTGTGCACAACAGAAATTGAAAGGGAAACTGAGAAGGTAGAGACTGTAGTCACCTGGGCTGGCAGTGGGCCCGGACCACACAGCGAGCTGCCACCCACCAGGTGCAGCTGTCTTAACAAGTGAACCAGAGTGACCTTCCGGCCTTTTTAATCACTTTAAAAATTACCCAAGCACCACCCCTGTTGGTCCTGGGAGGTAGCCTTTGTCCAGACTTGTCCAGTTTAGTCCCACCCAGGGAATCAAAACAGATCAGCTGACATGGTAGACGACTATTTACTTCAAGACTTTGATGTCTCCTTTCTGCAGCTATGCTGCACATAGAAAGCTCTCAGGTTGTCAATATTATTAACAGTGGTTTTCAACTGGAGGATGATTTAGTCAAACGGGCATGTTTGACAATGTAGGGAGACATTTTGGTTGTCACAGCTTGGTGAGTGATATAAGCATCTAGTGGGGCTTTCCAGGAGGCTGAGTGGTAAAGAATCCACCTGCCAATGCAGCAGACATAGGAGATGCAGGTTCAATCCCTGGGCTGGGAAGATCCCCTGGAGGAGAAAATGGCAACCCACTCCAGTATTCTTGCCTGGAGGATTCCACGGACAGAGGAGCCTGGTGGGATACAGTCTGCAGGGTTGCCAAGAGTAGGATTCAACTGAGCACACGCACACATCCATATCCAACAGACCTCTAGTGTGTAGGGCTAAGGATGATGCTACACATTCCATGGCGAAAAGACAGCCCCTGTGACTGGGAAGCATGCAGCCCCAAACACCCATAGTGCTGAGCGGAGGAGCTCTGCAGATGTCACAGAGGGACATGTTCTTCTGGTCTCATTTTTCTCCAAAACAACTAATTTAAACTTTCATGTTGTGGCAATGGAATGCTGTTTGCACTTTTCCAGAAATGTTCAACAAAAGCAAAATGTAGAATATGGTGAGTGTGATATTATAAGACTGATAGTTTCATCAATTTTGGGGACCAATGGAAAGAAATGAACTAACTCCATTATTGTAAACTTGTGTGTGTGCTTAGTCGGAAGTATTTGAATTATAAACCACAGTATAAAATAGCTATTTATGACTCCAGGCTAATATATGTCAATGGGGAATAATACATAAATCTATTTGGGGTTAGAGGATGAGAAAAGTTTTTAAATTTATTATTTTTTAAAAATTCCTGTTAGAGGGAATTCCCTGGCAGTCCAGTGGTTAGGACTCAGAACTGGGCCCAGGTACATTATGTATTATATACAATATATAATATAATACATAATGTATAATATATGTTATATAGATAATATATTATATACAATTATATTATATCTATATGTTATATATTATATAAATAATATATTATATACAATTATATTATTATATATAATATACATTATATATTATATGACTAATATATTATATACAATTATAAGATTATATATAATATATTATATATAATACACATAATACAATATATACAATATTATAATATATACAATATTATATAATATAATAATTATTGATATATTGTTATTATTACTATTGGAGTATTGTTGCTTTACAGTGTGTGTTTTTTGGCTGTACAATGAACTGAATCAGCTATATATGTATATATATATATTTATATACATGTATAGTCTCCCTCTTGGACCTCTCTCCCACTTCCCTATCCCCCAATTCCGCCCATCTAGGTCATCACAGAGCACCGCGCTGAGTTCCCTGTGTGATGGAACAGATTCTCACTAGCTATCTATTTTACACCCCATAGTTAGTGTATGTCGATCCTAATCTTCCTGTTCATCCCACCCTCCTTCCCCTCTATATCCACATGTCCTTTCTCTATGTTTGCATCTCTATTCCTGCCCTGGAAATAGATTAAGCTGTACCATTTTTCTAGATTCCGTTTATACGCCTTAATATATGTTACAGATGAATAGATAAAGATGTGGTATATATCTGTCTTAAGTCATTTCAGCTGTGTCTGATTCTTGTGATACCATGGACTGTAGTTTGTCAGGCTTGTCTGTCCATGGGATTTTCCAGACTTGAATACTGGAGTGGGTTTCTATTTGCTTTCCAGGGAATCTTTCCGACCCCAGGGACTGAACCCAGGTCTCTTATGTCTCCTGCACTGGCAAGCAGGTTCTTTACCACTAGGCCACCTGGGAAGACCAGGTGGTACATATATATACAGATGAATGGATTAAAAAGATGTCATACATATATACCATGGAATATTACTCGGCCATAAAAAAGGAATGAGCTATTGGATAATCTGTAGAGATGTGGATGGGCCTAGAGTCTGTCATACAGAGTGAAGGAAGTCAAAAAGAGAAAAACAAATACTGTATATTAACACATAGTGATTTTAAATAAGCATATGTTGAAAAAACAGATGAACCAGTGAGTGAAGGGAGGTATGAATGTGATGCAGACTGTGGTCCTACTGACTGTAGACTCAGTGAACTGGGAGTCCTAGGCACTGGGGCTGAAGTAGGTGTGGAGGCAGCAGCAATGTAGGACTCTAACTGGAGGTAGAGCTGGGCTTGGCTGTGACTGTGTTTAGTGATTCTCCTATTTTGGTCTTGAGAGAGGTATGCAGGCTGCTGAGACTTTACCTGCCTGACTCTTAGAAATGCAGAGTCTATGAGCTTCTTTTCACCTGTGCTTAGCAGCTGAGCTCCAAAAGAGCTTACCATCACAATGGAACTCAACAAGAAGGGAATCTTTAACATCTGAAAGTCCTAAAGCCACAGTCATTAAAGGACCTTGTCTAAAACACATACACCCTGGAAAAAGCATAGTTAAAAAAGATACATACACACCTCAATGTTCATTGCAGCACAGTTTACAATAATCAGGACGTGGAAGCAACCTAGATGTCCATCAACAGAGGAATGGGTAAAGAAGATGTGGTACATATCTACCATGGAATATTACTTAGCCATAAAAAGGAAAGGAACTGGGTCATTTGTACTGAAATGGATGAACCTACAGTCTTTCACACAGAGTGAAGTAAGTCAGAAAGAGGAAAACAAATTATCATATATTAACACATATGTATGGAATCTAGAAAGATGGTTCAGACAAGCCTGTTTGAGGGTGAGAATAGACACAGATATAGAAAATGGACCTGTGGATACAGGAGGGGAAGGGAGGGTGAGAAGAAGGAATAGGATTGATACATAAATACTACCGTGTTTAAAATAGAGAGCTAGCAGGAAAGGTCTGTCTAGTCAAGGCTGTGGTTTTTCCAGTGGTCATGTATGGATGTGAGAGTTGGACTGTGAAGAAAGCTGAGCACTGAAGAATTGATGCTTCTGAACTGTGGTGTTGGAGAAGACTCTTGAGAGTCCCTTGGACTGCAAGGAGATCCAACCAGTCCATTCTGAAGGAGATCAGCCCTGGGATTTCTTTGGAAGGAATGATGCTGAAGCTGAAGCTGCAGTACTTTGGCCACCTCATGGGAAGAGTTAACTCATTGGAAAAGACTCTGATGCTTCGAGGGATTGGGGGCAGGAGGAGGAGGGGATGACCGAGGATGAGATGGCTGAATGGCATCACGGACTCGATGGACATGAGTTTGAGTGAACTCTGGGAGTTGGTGATGGACAGGGAGTGTGAAGAAAGCTGAGCACTGAAGAATTGATGCTTCTGAACTGTGGTGTTGGAGAAGACTCTTGAGAGTCCCTTGGACTGCAAGGAGATCCAACCAGTCCATTCTGAAGGAGATCAGCCCTGGGATTTCTTTGGAAGGAATGATGCTGAAGCTGAAGCTGCAGTACTTTGGCCACCTCATGGGAAGAGTTAACTCATTGGAAAAGACTCTGATGCTTCGAGGGATTGGGGGCAGGAGGAGGAGGGGATGACCGAGGATGAGATGGCTGAATGGCATCACGGACTCGATGGACATGAGTTTGAGTGAACTCTGGGAGTTGGTGATGGACAGGGAGCCCTGGCGTCCTGCGATTCATGGGGTCGCAAATAGTCGGACACGACTGAGCGACTGAGCTGAACTGAACGGAACTGAGATGGGTGGGAGGGAGGCTCAAGAGGGAGGGGACATATGTACACAGATAGCTGATTCACATGGCTGTATCGGAGAAACTAACAACATCGTATAGCAATTTTACAGCAATAAAAAAATATTGAGAAGGTAACAGGCAGGAAGGCCAGGGGTTTCCAAACAGAGGAAATAGGCTACAAGTGTCAGACATTTTTTATCTCTCTCTTAAGTGGCGGGAGGAAACACACCACAAGTGTCAGAATTTTTTCCTTCTTTATACAAAATTAAAAGGAGGTTTCTCTTAAAATTCTGTGTTGCCACGATGAGACCTTGTTCCGCCTGAGCTTAACTTTTCTCAAACCTTGAGCCAACCAATGAGTTTTTCTCAGGGAAATGTTTTTCTTAAGTTATGTTAAGGAAACTATGTATTTGCTTTGGAATTTGCCTTTCTTCAAAATGGTTCCACGTAAGACTAACTTTTTTTCTTTTCTCAAACCTTGGGCTGATAATAACTCAACAAACCAGCATTCATATCAATTGTTTTGTGGCTGGGAGAGGACACACCTCATGCCATCCTATCACAAAAATGCGTGTTGGAGAGGGGCCCGGCGAAACTCCCTCAGCCTTGAGGTATCTCTCTTATCTGATTAATAGAATAGCTTTCTAACAAACATAAAACATCCAGCTAAAGACTAGCGGGGGGCACTCTTTTTGCCCCCTTCTAGTGTTTATGTCAGAAGCTTTATCTATCTCTTTTATACTTTGATAAAACTTTATTATACAAAAGCTCTGAGTGATCAAACCTCATCACTAGCCCTTCATTGAATTCCTCTCTTCTAGAGGCCAAGGACGGAGGAACCTGGTGGGCTGCAGTCCACGGGGTCGCTAAGAGTCAGACATGACTGAGCGACTTCACTTTCACTTTTCACTTTCATGCATTGGAGAAGGAAATGGCAACCCACTCCAGTGTTCTTGCCTGGAAAATCCCATGGACAGAGGAGCCTGGTGGGCTGCCGTCTATGGAGTCACACAGAGTCGGACACGACTGAAGTGACTTAGCAGCAGCAGCAGCAGCAGCAGCAGAGGCCAAGAATCCTGGCATCTTTCCCGGCTCAGCAACAACCTTTCGATATTGTTATGTACTTTGAGCCAATTATCTTTCAGAAGGCAAAAGCACACCCAGAGGAACTCCATTGTGTGTTTGGATTTTATAAATATATTCATATATATATACACACGGGGGTTCCCTGGTGGCTCAGATGGTAAAAAAATCTGCCTACAATATGGGGGACCCAGGTAGAATCCCTGGGAGGGGAAGATCCCCTGGTGAAGGGAATGGCTACCTACTCCAGTACTCGAGACTGGAGAATTCCTTGGACAGAGGAGCTTGGCAGGCTATAGTCCCTGTGTGTGTGTGTGCTTAGTCGCTCAGTCATATCTGACTCTCTGTGACTCCTCTGTCCATGGGGATTCTCCAGGCAAGAATTCTATGGAATCAAAGAATCAGATGCGACTGAGTGACTAATACACACACACACACACACACACACACACACACACACACGTATAATTTCTCGGTATAAACAAATTACACAGGAAGTTTGTGTATCTTTTTTGAAATATGTGTTAGACCACATTACATTACAGAACAATTACAGACCACTACAGACCATTGCAGAACAAAAGCCTTTACTAGTAAATTCTATTCTTCAGTAAGAATCTTTTGAACTGTATTTTAACTTTTACTTCTGGGATTTTAGTCTGACAGGAACCTCCCTTGGATAACAAAAGTGTGTTTTCCAGTCGTTTCCTTTATAGTCACAGAGGATGCACATTAGTGAAAGTGAAAGTGTTAGTTGCTCAGTTGTCCAACTGTATGAGCACTGCATCCAGTTTAATCCTTCCTCATGACCATCATGAACTAATACTACGTGTATTTGGACTCCACAGATTTTCTGCGTGTGTAAACAGGCTTCCCATGTGGGACTAGTGGTAAAGAACCTGCCTGCTGATGCAGAAGACATAGGAGATGCAGGTTCGATCCCTGGGTCCGGAAGATGCCCTGGATCAGGGAATGGCAACTCGCTCCAGTATTCTTGCTTGCAAAATTCCATGGACAGAGAAGCCTAGTGGGCTATAGTCCATGTGATCACAAAGAGTTGGACACGACTGAGTCACAGAAGTAAGCATTATAACAGTGGCTAAGCAGGCTAGTTACCAATGTTAACTTTGCCATTGAAGTCCTTAATTCTCTGTCTATTTAGACCCTGCAAGACAACGTCAGAGCTGGCTCAGGATGTGATTGGTGAGTCTATTTGAAATTCTAGGTTTTCCATCACAGGGTGTTGGATGTGATACATGGGCTGGGTTCTAATGGTTAATAATTGCTCTCAAGGACAGCTAGAATATCCTTCAGGGTAAGATACCAAGACACTGGTATGTACTTACATGCTCCCTGAAGCTGTACTTGTTCAAGGGTAATTTTTTTTTTCTTCCCTAATACAAAGGTTTTTCATTGCCTTCCTTGCCACTCCTATCCTGGCTTTGCTCCAGGAATTCTGACAACCCTGCTGTGTAAGTTGCTCATTCATTTTTAGCTAAATAGCACTCTTCAGCATTTAAAATGAAGATGTTTGTGTTATTTAGCTGAAAGGATAAAAATCATGTACTATATTTTACTATGTTCATTCACTAGGTTGTGTCTGACTCTTTGCGACTCCATGGACTGCAGCATGCTAGGCTTCCCTGTCCTTCAATATGTCTTGGAGTTTGCTCAAACTCATGTGCATTGATGCTATCCAACCATCTCATCCTCTGTCACCCCTTTCTCTTCCAGTCCTTAATCATTCCCAGCATTAGGGTCTTTTCCAATGAGTCGGCTCTTTGCAGCCAGTGGCCGAAGTATTAGAGCTTCAGCATCAGTCCTACCAATGAGTCTTAAGGGTTGATTTCCTTTAGGATTGACTAGTTTGATCTTCCTGTTGTCCAAGGGACTCTCAAGAGTCTTCTCCAGCACCACACTTCCAAAGCATCAATTCTTTATGGTCCAGCTCTCACATCTGTGCATAACTGCTGGAAAAACCAAAGCTTTGACTATATGGACTTTTATCAGCAAGAGATGTCTCTGCTTTTTAGAGAGACTGTGCTGTCTAGACTTGTCATAGCTTTCCTTCCAAGGAGCAAGCATCTTTGAATTTCATGGCTGCAGTCACCACCTGCAGTTATTTTGGAGCCCAAGAAGATAAAATCTGTCACTGTTTCCACTTTTTCCCTTTCTATGTACTATGATAGGCACCTAAAAATGGTTGAGAAACTGTTAGATTTCCTTTTGACAAATGTCTTTCTATTTTCCCTGGCAATTAACGTCTTCATTAATTCTGGCCACTAGCTGGTGCTAGGATACCATTTAGTAAACATGCAATTACGTTGAATCAGTCTAGATCAGTCATCCTAAGTGGGTCATTCCTCTTTGTTTGACATCATGCCCTTATGTTATTTCCAGTGTGGAGGAAGCAGGTCTTCCAAGCCTGCCATCCCCAGCTGCACTTCAAACAGAAAAGATTTCCTTCTCAACGAGACAAACTTTAAAGTCTCTTTCAACACTAGAAGATTCTGACTTCATTATCACTTTTAAGACAGAAACTTATTTTTATTACTCTTGAATTTTACACATAGTGATTTGTTTTGGCTAGAGACGGTGAAGGACAGGGAAGTCTGACGTGCTGCAGTCCACGAGGTTGCAAAGAGTTGGATACAACTCAGCGACTGAACAACAAAAAGATCTTAAAGACAAAGGCAATCTAAAAAATATTAATCCCCAAGTATGCTTTTAAAATGAAAAACTATGAAAAGACAGTAAAATGATCAGTGATTGACAGTGTTTAGGAGGTACAGATGACTGGGGAGAGCTCAGAGGAATTTTAAGCTGCAAAACTACTCTGTATGATATTATAATGGTGGCTACGTGTCATTTGGAGAAGGAAATGATAATCCACTCCGGTATTCTTGGCTGAGAGATCCCACAGACAGGAAGCCTGGTGGGCTACAGCCTATGGGGTTACAAAGAGTCAGACACAACTGAGCAACTAAACAACAACAAATACATACCGTTATACATTTTCCCAAGCCCACAGAAGGTACAATACCAAGAGTGAGCCATAATATAACTATGGACTTATGACGTGTCTGGGTAGGTTCATCAGTTTTAACAACTGTGTCCCTCTGGTAAGGGATGTTGATAAAGGGGAAAGGCTATGCATGTGTGAGGACAGGTGCTATATGAGAAATCCCTGTACTTTTGCTCAGTTTTGCTGTGACGTGAAGCTGTTCTAAAAATAAAATCTTTCAAAATCTGAAAATAAAAATGAACCCTCAAATCTGTGTGGTTAAAGTCCTCCTTGAAGGAAACCATAAGGCTAGATAACCAGAACTCTTTTTAAAATTTGACATTCATATAAATGTATGTGTGTGTACTCAGTCGCTGAGTCATGACTCTGTGACCCCATGAATTGTAGCCCACCAGGCTCCTCTGTCCATGGGATTTCCCAAGCAAGAATACTGGAGTAGGTTGCCATTTCCTTCTCCAGTAAAACTTCCCGACTCAAGGGTTGAACCCACATCTCCTGCATTAGCAGGCAGATTCTTTACCACTGAGCCACTAGGGAAGCCCGAGATAAATATGTAAATTTATATATATATATATATATATATATCAAACTGCCAACATCTGTTGGATCATAGGAAAAGCAAGATAATTCCAGAAAAACATCTACTTCTGCTTCACTGACTACACTAAAACTTTTGACTGTGTGGATCACAACAAACTGGAAAATTCTTAAAGAGATGGAAATAACAGACCACCATACTTACCTCCTGAAAAACCTGTATGCACGTCAAGAAGCAACAGTTATAACTGGACATGAAATGACAGACTGATTCGAAATTGGGAAAGGAGTATGACAAGGCAGTACATTATCATTCTGCTTATTTAATTTATATGCAGAGTACATCATGTGAAATGTTGGGCTAGATGAAGCACAAGCTGGAATCAAGATTGCTGGGAGAACTATCAATAACCTCCGATATGCAGATGACGTCACCCTTATGGCAGAAAGTAAAGAGGAACTAAAGAGTCTCTTGGTGAAAGTGAAAGAGGAGAGTGAAAAAGCTGGCTTAAAACTCAACATTCAAAAAACTAAGACCATGGCATCTGATTCCATCTCTTCATGGCAAATAGACGGGGAAACAATGGCAATAATGGCAGACTTTATTTTCTTGGTCTCCAAAATATCTGCAGATGGTGACTGCAGCCATGAAATTAAAAGACGCTTGCTCCTTGAAAGAAAAGCTACTACCAACCTGGATGGCATATTCAAAAGCAGAGACATTGCTTTGCCAGCAAAGATGCATCTACTCAAAGCTATGTTTTTTTCAGTAGTCATGTATGGATGTGAGAGTTGGACCATAAAGAAGGCTGAATGCCAAAGAACTGATGCTTTGAAAGTGTGGTGTTGGAGAAGACTCTTGAGAGTCCTTGAATCAAACCAGACAATCCTAAAGGAAATCAGTCCTGAATATTCGCTGTAAGGACTGAAACAGAAGCTGAAACACCAGTATTCTGGCCACTTCATGTGAAGAGCCGACTCATTAGAAAAGACCCGGATGCCGGGAAAGATTGAGGGCAGAAGGAGATGGGGACAACAGAGGATGAAATGGTTGGATGGCATCACCAACTCAACAGATATGACTTTGAACAAGCTCTGAGGGATGGTGATGGACAAGGAAGCCTGGTGTGCTGCGGTCCATGGGGTTGCAAAGAGTTGGACATGACTGAGAGACAGAACAACAACAAAAATAAATATTGATATACAAATGCATGATACAATTAGCATGTATGTTATTTTCATATGAATTCACCATTAGACTCTAAATGCAATACCACAGAGTTCTTCTTCCTCTGTTTCCTATTTATATTTCCCTAATTCGCTGTATTTTTCTTTTTATTGCCTTACTGTGTATTTCTGGACTCCTTTACAATGTTGAGTAGTAATGATTAGAGCAGGGATCTTTGTCTTGTTCCTTATAGCAAACAAAGACTTTTCACCATTTCACTATTATTGCATTTCTGTAGGTTTTTAGTTGGCTGAATTTTGTCATTAATATGTATTCAGGTTTATCAAATGCTTTTTTTGCATTTATTAAACCAATATTTGATGTTTCTCCTTTACTTTCTGATGTCATGAATGCATTCACTAATTTTTTAAAGGATAAACCAAACTGACATTCCTGGCATAAAAAAATAAACTCAACTTGGTTTTTTTAATCCATTTTAAATAGAATGCTTAATTTGGTTTGTTAATGATTTTTAATAGAATTTTTGTCTTCAGGTTCAGGAATAGATTGACTGGCTTATTTTCTTTCTTTTTTGTCTGTCTTCTTGAAGTTATGCTAGCCTCAGAATAGGGTTGGCAAATTCTCTTTTCTTTGAAAGAATGTGTGTGAGATTAGAATAATGTCTTGTATGAGAGTTTGGTGAGAGTTACCAGGAAAGCCATCTGAGTCAGGGATTTTTTTTCCTTTTCAAAACTATTTTAATTAGAGGATAATTACTTTACAATATTGGGATGGCTCCTGCAATGCATCAACATGAACTGGCCATGGGTATACATATGTGCCCCACCTTGAACCTCCCTCTCACCTCTTCCCCTCATTGCATGCCTCTGGGAAGTCACAGAGCACCAGCTTTGGGTTCTCTGCATCATATATCAAGCTCCTTACTGGGTATCTATTTTACATATGGTGAGGTATATGTTTCAGCGCTATTCTCTCAAGTTGTCCCACTCTCTTCTTTCCTCACTGTGTCCAAAAGTCTCTTCTCTATGTCTGTGCCTCCTTTGCTGCCCTGCAAGTAGGGTCATTGTTACTATCTTTCTAGATTCCATATGTATGTGTTAATATATGATATTTGTCTTTCTCTTTCTGACTTTTTTCACTCTGCATAATAGCCTCTACGTTCATCCACTTCATTAGAACTATGAGTCTGGAATTTTTAACGGAAAAAAATTTTACCCTCAAATCATTTTCTTAAATGGTTGTAGAAACTTTCAGGTGCTGTATTTCCTCTTCTCAAAAAAAAAAAAAAAAACCAACAAACAACAACTATTGAAGTATAGTTGACTTACAATATTATGTTAGTTTCAGGTGTGCAGCATACTGACTTGTATTTTTATAGATTATACCCTCTATAGCAAATACAATGTTGACTATATCCCCTGTGGGCTTCCCAGGAGGCTCAGGAAAAGATCCTTCTGCCAGTGCAGGAGATGCAGGGGACGTGGGTTTAATCCCTAGGTCAGGAAGCTCCCTTGGAGGAGAAAATTCAACCCACTCCAGTATTCTTGCCCGGAAAATTCCATGGAGAGTATAGTCCAGGGGGTCACAAAGAGGCTGATATGACTGAAAGACTGAGCATGCATATCTCCTGTGCTCTACATTACATTCCTGTGACTTACTTATTTTACATGCTTAGTCACTCAGTCGTGTCTGACTATTTACAACCCCATGGACTGTAGCCCACTAGGATCCTCTGTCCATGGGGATCTTCAGGCAAGAATACTGGAATGGGTTGCCATGCCCTCCTCCATGGGATCTTCCCAACCCAGGGATGGAACCCAGATCTCCTGCATTGCAGGCAGATTCTTAACCATCTAAGTCACCAGGGAAGACCTATTTATTTTATAACTGTGTGTTTGGTCCTTTTAAGTCAATTTTGTTATTCTTTTATTAAGAATTTGTCCATTTTGTGTAAATATTCAAACTTATTGCCATACTTTTGTTTATCATATCTTATTTTCTGTTTGACACTGATAGTGCACCCTTTTGGGGTCAGTGTGGCCTGCAGCTTGTGGGATCACAGACCAGGAATTAAGCCCAGGCCCTCGACAGAAAAGAACATGGAGTCCTAACTGCTGGACTGCCAGGAAATTCCTAGTGTATCTTTTCCTTTTGATTCCAGATATTGGTTAGTTGTGAATTCTCTCTCTCTCTCTTTTATTTTTTTTCCAAATCACAGAAGTTTGTCGATGTTATACATTTTTTAAAGAACTAATTTTTGGTTTTATTGATTCTCTCTAAATATTTGTTTCCAATTATTTCTGTTGTTTATTATTGCCTTCCTTGTGATATTTTTTTTGTGGGGTGATCTTTCTACCCACTCACTAATGTCATTTTTAGTTAGCAATCAATCATTTTTGTTGTTTTTCAGTCACTCAATCACGTCTGACTTTTTGCTACCCCATGGACTGTAGCACCCTGTCTGTCTGGAGGGGTGGATCTTCCCTTTCCAGGGATGGAACTCAGGTCTCCCGAATTGCGGGCAGATGCTTTACCATCTGAGTCACTGGGGAAGACCATAGCCTTTGACTATACAGACCTTTGTTGGCAGAATAGTGTCTGCTTTTCAACACACTGTCTAGGTTTATCATAGCTTTCCTGCCAAGAAGCAAACTTCTGATTTCATGGCTGCAGTCACCATCTATAGTGATTTTAGAGTCCAAGAAGAGGAAATCTGCCACTATTTCCACCTTCTCCCCTTCTGTTTGTCATGAAGTAATGGGGCCATGATCTTCATTTTTTGGATGCTGAGTTTTAAGCTGGCTCTTTCACTCTGCTCCTTCACCATCAATCACTTTACTGGTAATAAATGCATTACTTAACTTTGATTCCATAGCTCGTTTGGTTGAACAGAGGATAGCATGATTCAGGCCAAGACTTTTTTTTTTTGGTCATGCCTCATGGCATACAGGAGATCCCTGACGATGGATCAAATCTGCATCCCTGCAGTGGAAGGGCAGAGTCTTAACTACTGGACCATCAGGGAAGTCCCTAAGGCTGACATTTTGATTTCCTTGAAGTCTATGGCTGCGGTTCAGCCACCTTACTGAGGCCACTGAAAGCATTTGGCAAATATGGGGTCTTTCACCATTACTGAAAAAACAACACAGAAGTTCATGCTCTGCAATCTGTTGATAACTTCAGTTATCTTCAAGAGGTGAAGAATCACAGATTTTATGACAAAAAAGTGCAGAAGAAAAAGCTTCATCTGTTGATAAAAATTTGCTGACAATTCCATTTCTGTTTGAGTTAAATGCATATATCACCTTTTAAAATACTTAGGAAATTTTCACAAATTGAGTTTCATTTTATTATGCTATCGCCATTGTAAATTCTTTAAAAATTATGGAACCAAGTTTAGAAATATCCATTGCATGATTATTCTGAATTAAATTATCTAAAGTCTCAACTTCAGCATTAGTAAAAGTAACTTAGAGCAATTCATCAGATGGGGTTACAAGACAGAAAATGTTCTCAGGGGCAATTATTACTGACTTACGGCCATGCTGTGTGTCATGAGAAATCTTATTTTCCTGAGCAGAGATTGAACCTGTGCCTCCTGCATTTGAAACACAGAATGTTAAACCCTGGACCACCAAGGAAGTCCTTTAGGGGCAATGTTTTGTGACATGTGTGAGCCACTGTGTTTGTCAATAACAAATATTAGATTCTTCTATCCCCAGCTGTATCTGGTATATGATACTGCATCCAAAATCGAGGGGAAGCAGATGATCTCAGCAGCTTGGCTGAAAAGAATAGTTTTCTCTTCCTGGCTTCCTGCATAACATTATTCATTGCACTGGTATTGCTCTAGTACAGTTAAAAAGCTCTAAAATGACAGGATAGAAAGAAGCTAACAACTGTCACCCATGTTGACTTGTAACTTTTAGAATATTCTTGAATTTTAACCTATCAATGACAAGGTGCTGAAAATTTGGAAAAAATGTTATCTTACGTTAATGATGAATATCTAATGAATCAGAACATCTATCATTTCAACTGAGTTGAAAACATAATGAATCACAGACATTAGGAAAATATTCTGTCACTCATGTAGTATGTCAAGATAATTTCCAGGTGAACCAAAGATCTAAATTATAAATTAAATTATGTAAATGCAAGAAAAGAAGTAGGTGAATTCCTTTGTAATGTAGAAGGGGAGAAAAACCTTATTAATTACGACTTAGAATCCAGAAGCAATAGAAAAAACAAAAGACTGTGAATTCAACTACCAAAAACAAAGCAAAAACTTTTTAAAAGATGAAAATAGTATAAGCAAATCCAAAAAACAAATAACAAACAGGGAAAAATAGTTGCAACCTATATCACAGATAAAAAAATTTATAGAGAGCAATTCCAAAAGTTGAGAAGAAAAGGAGTGATTTTTATTTTATTTTGTTATGTTTATTTTGACCATGCCACTCAGGTTGTGGGAGCTCTGTTCGCCATCCAGGGATTGAATCCAGGCCATGGCAATTAAAGGGCTGAATCCTAACCACTGAACTGCCAGGGAGCTTCCAGTGATTTTTACTTTGATGGATGAAAGCTTCAAACAGTTCATACAAAATGAAAAGTGAATGGTCTTTAAAGATGTGAAAAGATGCTCAGCCTTACTCATAAAATGAGAAAACCACACTGTGATAACATTTCTCACCTATCGAACTGACAAAAAGTGAAAACTTTGACAGCACACCCCATAAGCAAATATGTGGGGAAAATTGGAATTCTCTTACATTCTCAGTAGATGGAGAACCATTTGACAGTATCTAGCAAAATTCCATATGCATTTATCCCCTGATGCAGCAATTCTATTTCCAGGAATATATTTATTCCTAGAAATATATATTTATAAATATTTTATTATATAAATATATAATTTAATATAAATATAAAATAAATATAAATGAATTATAAATTTATTTATAAAGAATATTTATTGCATATATATCTTTATATGTTCTTAGAAAATTTTATTCCAGGAATTCTGGTGATATATTTGCAAACAAACAAAATGACATGTTTATGTTATTCATTGCAATATTCTTTATAATGTAAAAGACTGGAAACAATCCAATACTCATCAATAAGGAAATGTTTGACTAAATTATGAAAAACCCAGACAATGGAGCACAAC
>SJYC01080254.1:0-17733 GCA_006408675.1 Madoqua kirkii
AAAAAAAAAAAAAAAAACCAACAAACAACAACTATTGAAGTATAGTTGACTTACAATATTATGTTAGTTTCAGGTGTGCAGCATACTGACTTGTATTTTTATAGATTATACCCTCTATAGCAAATACAATGTTGACTATATCCCCTGTGGGCTTCCCAGGAGGCTCAGGAAAAGATCCTTCTGCCAGTGCAGGAGATGCAGGGGACGTGGGTTTAATCCCTAGGTCAGGAAGCTCCCTTGGAGGAGAAAATTCAACCCACTCCAGTATTCTTGCCCGGAAAATTCCATGGAGAGTATAGTCCAGGGGGTCACAAAGAGGCTGATATGACTGAAAGACTGAGCATGCATATCTCCTGTGCTCTACATTACATTCCTGTGACTTACTTATTTTACATGCTTAGTCACTCAGTCGTGTCTGACTATTTACAACCCCATGGACTGTAGCCCACTAGGATCCTCTGTCCATGGGGATCTTCAGGCAAGAATACTGGAATGGGTTGCCATGCCCTCCTCCATGGGATCTTCCCAACCCAGGGATGGAACCCAGATCTCCTGCATTGCAGGCAGATTCTTAACCATCTAAGTCACCAGGGAAGACCTATTTATTTTATAACTGTGTGTTTGGTCCTTTTAAGTCAATTTTGTTATTCTTTTATTAAGAATTTGTCCATTTTGTGTAAATATTCAAACTTATTGCCATACTTTTGTTTATCATATCTTATTTTCTGTTTGACACTGATAGTGCACCCTTTTGGGGTCAGTGTGGCCTGCAGCTTGTGGGATCACAGACCAGGAATTAAGCCCAGGCCCTCGACAGAAAAGAACATGGAGTCCTAACTGCTGGACTGCCAGGAAATTCCTAGTGTATCTTTTCCTTTTGATTCCAGATATTGGTTAGTTGTGAATTCTCTCTCTCTCTCTTTTATTTTTTTTCCAAATCACAGAAGTTTGTCGATGTTATACATTTTTTAAAGAACTAATTTTTGGTTTTATTGATTCTCTCTAAATATTTGTTTCCAATTATTTCTGTTGTTTATTATTGCCTTCCTTGTGATATTTTTTTTGTGGGGTGATCTTTCTACCCACTCACTAATGTCATTTTTAGTTAGCAATCAATCATTTTTGTTGTTTTTCAGTCACTCAATCACGTCTGACTTTTTGCTACCCCATGGACTGTAGCACCCTGTCTGTCTGGAGGGGTGGATCTTCCCTTTCCAGGGATGGAACTCAGGTCTCCCGAATTGCGGGCAGATGCTTTACCATCTGAGTCACTGGGGAAGACCATAGCCTTTGACTATACAGACCTTTGTTGGCAGAATAGTGTCTGCTTTTCAACACACTGTCTAGGTTTATCATAGCTTTCCTGCCAAGAAGCAAACTTCTGATTTCATGGCTGCAGTCACCATCTATAGTGATTTTAGAGTCCAAGAAGAGGAAATCTGCCACTATTTCCACCTTCTCCCCTTCTGTTTGTCATGAAGTAATGGGGCCATGATCTTCATTTTTTGGATGCTGAGTTTTAAGCTGGCTCTTTCATCTGCTCCTTCACCATCAATCACTTTACTGGTAATAAATGCATTACTTAACTTTGATTCCATAGCTCGTTTGGTTGAACAGAGGATAGCATGATTCAGGCCAAGACTTTTTTTTTTTGGTCATGCCTCATGGCATACAGGAGATCCCTGACGATGGATCAAATCTGCATCCCTGCAGTGGAAGGGCAGAGTCTTAACTACTGGACCATCAGGGAAGTCCCTAAGGCTGACATTTTGATTTCCTTGAAGTCTATGGCTGCGGTTCAGCCACCTTACTGAGGCCACTGAAAGCATTTGGCAAATATGGGGTCTTTCACCATTACTGAAAAAACAACACAGAAGTTCATGCTCTGCAATCTGTTGATAACTTCAGTTATCTTCAAGAGGTGAAGAATCACAGATTTTATGACAAAAAAGTGCAGAAGAAAAAGCTTCATCTGTTGATAAAAATTTGCTGACAATTCCATTTCTGTTTGAGTTAAATGCATATATCACCTTTTAAAATACTTAGGAAATTTTCACAAATTGAGTTTCATTTTATTATGCTATCGCCATTGTAAATTCTTTAAAAATTATGGAACCAAGTTTAGAAATATCCATTGCATGATTATTCTGAATTAAATTATCTAAAGTCTCAACTTCAGCATTAGTAAAAGTAACTTAGAGCAATTCATCAGATGGGGTTACAAGACAGAAAATGTTCTCAGGGGCAATTATTACTGACTTACGGCCATGCTGTGTGTCATGAGAAATCTTATTTTCCTGAGCAGAGATTGAACCTGTGCCTCCTGCATTTGAAACACAGAATGTTAAACCCTGGACCACCAAGGAAGTCCTTTAGGGGCAATGTTTTGTGACATGTGTGAGCCACTGTGTTTGTCAATAACAAATATTAGATTCTTCTATCCCCAGCTGTATCTGGTATATGATACTGCATCCAAAATCGAGGGGAAGCAGATGATCTCAGCAGCTTGGCTGAAAAGAATAGTTTTCTCTTCCTGGCTTCCTGCATAACATTATTCATGCACTGGTATTGCTCTAGTACAGTTAAAAAGCTCTAAAATGACAGGATAGAAAGAAGCTAACAACTGTCACCCATGTTGACTTGTAACTTTTAGAATATTCTTGAATTTTAACCTATCAATGACAAGGTGCTGAAAATTTGGAAAAAATGTTATCTTACGTTAATGATGAATATCTAATGAATCAGAACATCTATCATTTCAACTGAGTTGAAAACATAATGAATCACAGACATTAGGAAAATATTCTGTCACTCATGTAGTATGTCAAGATAATTTCCAGGTGAACCAAAGATCTAAATTATAAATTAAATTATGTAAATGCAAGAAAAGAAGTAGGTGAATTCCTTTGTAATGTAGAAGGGGAGAAAAACCTTATTAATTACGACTTAGAATCCAGAAGCAATAGAAAAAACAAAAGACTGTGAATTCAACTACCAAAAACAAAGCAAAAACTTTTTAAAAGATGAAAATAGTATAAGCAAATCCAAAAAACAAATAACAAACAGGGAAAAATAGTTGCAACCTATATCACAGATAAAAAAATTTATAGAGAGCAATTCCAAAAGTTGAGAAGAAAAGGAGTGATTTTTATTTTATTTTGTTATGTTTATTTTGACCATGCCACTCAGGTTGTGGGAGCTCTGTTCGCCATCCAGGGATTGAATCCAGGCCATGGCAATTAAAGGGCTGAATCCTAACCACTGAACTGCCAGGGAGCTTCCAGTGATTTTTACTTTGATGGATGAAAGCTTCAAACAGTTCATACAAAATGAAAAGTGAATGGTCTTTAAAGATGTGAAAAGATGCTCAGCCTTACTCATAAAATGAGAAAACCACACTGTGATAACATTTCTCACCTATCGAACTGACAAAAAGTGAAAACTTTGACAGCACACCCCATAAGCAAATATGTGGGGAAAATTGGAATTCTCTTACATTCTCAGTAGATGGAGAACCATTTGACAGTATCTAGCAAAATTCCATATGCATTTATCCCCTGATGCAGCAATTCTATTTCCAGAATATATTTATTCCTAGAAATATATATTTATAAATATTTTATTATATAAATATATAATTTAATATAAATATAAAATAAATATAAATGAATTATAAATTTATTTATAAAGAATATTTATTGCATATATATCTTTATATGTTCTTAGAAAATTTTATTCCAGGAATTCTGGTGATATATTTGCAAACAAACAAAATGACATGTTTATGTTATTCATTGCAATATTCTTTATAATGTAAAAGACTGGAAACAATCCAATACTCATCAATAAGGAAATGTTTGACTAAATTATGAAAAACCCAGACAATGGAGCACAACATATCATGAAAATAATGAGGCAACATCTCAATATACATATATATGTGGAGGGCTATCCAGGATACATTGGCAAAAGAAATGAAAATATCACCTGAAAAACAGTGTATCTAGTATAGCACATTAAAAAATATCTATTTATTTATTTGGCTGTGTTGGGGCTTAGCTGTGGCATGCAGGATCTTTGTTGCCTCATGAAGTATCTTCTGTTGTGGCAAGTGGGCTCAGTAGTTATGATGCTCAGATTCAGCAGGTGGAATCTTAGTCCCCTGACCAGGAAAGGAACCCTCATCTTCTGCATTGCAAGATTGACTCTTAACCACTGGACCACGAAGGAAGTCCTAGTATATCACCTTTTGAGTGAAGGTGGGGAGGAAATACGCACACAGATGCTTTCTCGTATTTTCTTGCCCTTTCAAAGCCAGAAGGACGAATAATGGGAGAAATATTGGGAAGAAGGGGGAACGAGAGGCAGAAACAGGAAAGGAAATGCGGCTTCTCTGAATATATCTTGCTACAAAGCTTTGAGGTTGGAATCAGGAATTATTTTACAAATTAAAAAAAGAAAATTAAATCAAAAGGGGAGAGGAGCAGTGGGAAGGAGTATTTCCTAAAAATTAAAAACAAATAAAAATTAGCACTAAATTTCATGTCAACTTGATGTCATATCACAGAAATATTAGAGCTGCTTCAAGTCACTTTTGAATGTACATTTGAACTGTACATCATTATTGGGATATATTCTAAGGTCAAAAATCCAACTGCAAAGAAAATGTAAACTTCATTCAATAGTCTTGTCAATAGCAATATTGGCATTGCAATTTTAAAATTATTATATGTGTATCATATTTTAATGAGTCATTGCAGCAATAAAAATTGTTCTTAGGAATGAAGATTTATAGTATAACAGCAAAGACACACGAATATAAAATCAAAGAAGTTAAGAAAAACCCCAGTGGTGTTAAATTCGAAGCAGAAAAGTCACTGTAAATATTTTAGGCTTTTTCTCTTTGAAAAATATGTATTTCCTAAATAAATTAACAGAAGCATAACAGCTCGATACAATGAATATGCCATTTCCTGCTAAAACAAACAGGGCTTTGTAGAGAAACAGTTGAGTTCAAATTTGAAGCAGGAAATGTTTGAGTTGATCCTGGAGCTTCTCATGCCAGAAGAAAAGACATCAATAAAGACTAATGGGGCCATGTCAAAAACTCAGTTTGTGAGGTTGCTGTGGCCTGAAATGGGACAATCTGTGTGTCGGAAAGAATAACGACTGGAACTGATTAACACAAAATAAATATATAAGGCAACTTCCCTCGTGGTCCAGTGGTTAAGAATCCACCTTCCAGTGCAGGGTTCTTGAGTTTGATACCCAGTTGGGGAACTAAGATCCCACACGCCACAGGGCAACTAAGCTTGTGTGCCTGAGCTACCAGGCAGGCGTGCTCAAGAGCCAGTGCTCCACACCTAGAGAAAGCCTGAGTGCTTTCAAACACCCAGCGTCAGTTCTCGATCGCTCAGTCGTGTCTGACTCTTTGCGACCCGATGAACCACAGCACGCCAGGCCTCCCTATCCATCACTAACTCCCAGAGTCCACCCAAACGCATGTCCATAGAGTCAATGATGCCATCCAGCCATCTCGTCCTCTATTGTCCCCTTCTCCTCATGCCCTCAATCTTTCTCAGCATCAGGGTCTTTTCAAATGAGTCAGCTCTTCACATCAGGTGGCCAAAGTATTGGAGTTTCAGCTTCAACATCAGTCCTTCCAATGAACACCCAGGACTGATCTCCTTTAGAATGGACTGGTTGGATCTCCTTGCAGTCCAAGGGACTCTCAAGAGTCTTCTCCAACACCACAGTTCAAAAGCATCAATTCTTCGGCACTCAGCTTTTTTAGTAGTCCAACTCTCACATCCACACATGACTACTGGAAAAACCGTAGCCTCGACTAGACGGACCTTTGTTGACAAAGTAATGTCTCTGCTTTTTAATATTCAGTCTAGGTTGGTTGTAACTTTCCTTCCAAGGAGTAAACATCTTTTAATTTCACATGCAATCACTATCTGCAGTGATTTTGGAGCCCCTCAAAATCTAGAGTTGGCCACTGTTTCCACTGTTTCCCCATCTACCTGTCATGAAGTGATGGGACTGGATGCCATGATCTTAGTTTTCTGACTGTTGAGCTTTAAGCCAACTTTTGCACTCTCCTCTTTCACTTTCAACAAGAGGCTCTTTAGTTCTTCTTCACTTTCTGCCATAAGGGTGGTGTCATCTGCGTATCTGAGGTTACTGATATTTCTCCCAGCACTCTTACTTCCAGCTTGTGCTTCATCCAGCCCAGCGTTTCTCATGATGTACTCTGCATAGAAGTTAAATAAGCAGGGTGACAGTATACAGCCTTGATGTATTCCTTTTCCTCTTTGGAACCAGTCTGTTGTTCCATGTCCAGTTCGAATTGTTACTTCTTGACCTGGATACAGGTTTCTCAAGAGGCAGGTCAGGTGATCTGGGATTCCCATCTGTTTCAGAATTTTCCACAGCTTATTGTGATCCACAGAGTCAAAGACTTTAGCATAGTCAATAAAGCAGAATTTGATGTTTTTCTGGAACTCTCTTACTTTTTCCATAACCCAGCAGAAGTTGACAATTTGATCTCTGGTTCCTCTGCTTTTTCTAAAACCAGCTTGAACATTTGGAAGCTCATGGTTCACATACTGCTGAAGGCTCACTTGGAGAATTTTGAGCGTTACTTTGTTAGCGTGTGAGATGAATGCAATTGTGTGCTAGTTTGAGCATTCTTTGGCATTGCCTTTCTTTGGAATTGGAATGAAAACTGAGATTTTCCAGTCTTGTGGCCACTGCTGAGTTTTCCAAATTTACTGGCATATTGAGTGCAGCACCTTCACAGCATCATCTTTCAGGATTTGAAATAGCTCAACTGGAATTTCATCACCTCCACTAGCTTTGTTCATAGTGATGGTTCCTAAGGCCCACTTGACTTCATATTCCAGGATGTCTGGCTCTAGGTGAGGGATCACACCTACAGCCTATCTGGGTCATGAAGATCTTTTTTGTACAGTTCTTCTGTGTATTCTTGCCACCTCTTCTTAATATCTTCTGCTTCTGTTAGGTCCATACCATTTCTGTCCTTTATCGAGCCCATCTTTGCATGAAATGTTCCCTTGGTATCTCTAATTTTCTTGAAGAGATCTCTAGTCTTTCCCATTCCAGCATAGCCAAAAAAAATTTTTTTTTGAAGATTTGTATCTACAGTATACAAGAACACTTAAAAAAAAAAACCCTCAATAATAGAACAAACAATCCAATTCAAAATGAGCAAAAGTCACCAAAGAAGATATATAGATATCAAATAAACATATAAAAAGATGCTCAATATTATGTGAGTAGAGAAGCATAAATTAAAACCACAATGAGGGACTTTCCTGACAGTTCAGTGGCTAAGACTCTGGGCTCCCAATACAGGGGCCAAGGTTTGATCCTTGATCAGGGAGTTAGATCCCACGTGTTGCAACTTAACTTAATATATATGTGTGTGTGTGTGTGTGTGTGTGTGTGTGTGTGTGTGTGTGTGCGTGTGTGTGTGAATCAATGGGTTCACAATAATAATCAGATCGAGAATGAAGAATGGAAATAGTAGCTCTCCAAAATTCACTGAAGCCCAGCTGGGGCATCAACACTGTTATGGACCAAATGTTTGTATTTCCCCAGATTTATATGTTAAGACCCTGACCCCTAATGTGAAGGTTTTGGAGGTGGAGACTTTGAGAGGAACTCTCAGGTTTAGTTGAGGTCATGAAGGTGGAGCCCCCATGGTGGGATTAATGTCCTTTTAAAAACAGGAGATCCCAGTTCAGTCCCCGGGTTGGGATAGTCCCCTGAAGAAGGATAGGCTACCCACTCCAGTATTCTTGGGCTTCCCTGGTGGCTCAGACAGTAAAAAATATACCTGCAATGTGAGAGACTTGGGTTCAATATCTGGGTTGGGAAGATCCACCAGAGAAAGGCATCGCATGGCAACCCATTCCAGTATTCTTGCCTGGAGAACCCTCATGGACTGGAGAGTCAGACATGACTGACTGAGCACAGCATGGCACAAAAACAGGAAGGGACCAGAGCTCCCTCTGTTTCACTCCATCATGTGAGTACACAGCAAGAAGGTGACCGTCTACAAGCCAGGAACAGGGTCCTCACCAGATACTGAATCTAGTGGCGCCTTGATCTTGGACTTTGCAGCTTCCAAAACTATATAAAAAATGTATCTGCTAGTTAACCCAGTCTGTGGTATTTGTTATAGCTAGTTAACCCAATCTGGTATTTGTTATAGAGCAGAGCAAACTCCTTACTCTGAGAATTGATCATTAAATGGAAAGAAATAAGCATTTATCCTGCTTGTTCTATATGAACTGTATTTTCAGGTTCCTAAATAGCTCTAGATGATGAGGAAAAGTTCTTTTTTGCAGGAGAATTCCATCTAATGGACTTAAAGGAATAATTGAATATAAGTGGTAGAAAAAAAAAGTCACTATTTTCAACTTCTAATTGTATAAGTGGTCCAGAAATTGAATTGATGCAAAACCTAATGGAAAATGATTGACAGGAAAGTTTACAATGGAAGGATCAGACTGCAGCATCACTAAATGTAGCACAACCAGATTGGATGGTATGAGACAAAATAGAAAGTACATCCATAAATAGAATACAATAGAAAGTACCACTGTGAGATATTCTTGCCAAAGAATCTAATCAAGACTTTAGACCTCATCTTTAGTTTACAGGAGAAACAAGGGACAAACCAATATGTTAAAGGACTTCAGAATAAAAAAATGAAAGAAATGTAGAATGTAGGGCATCCTATAGAAAAACTGGTACAGTTTCTAAAACAAGTCAAGGGCATGAGAAGAACAGAGGGAAGAGGTAGTAGTTGTTCCAGGTTAAAAAAGAACTTAGGAGCCATAGGACACCAGAGACAATGAGTGGAGAAATTAGAGTATAAATAGACTAATACATCTAAGGAATGCATAAGTTAAATGACACGACAGTATTGTGGGAAAATTGCCTTATATTTTAGAAATATCTATAGAAAATTTTCAAGGCAAAATGACAGAGTATTGAGGATAAGATTTAAATACCAAAGGGGGGAAGAAAGAGAGGAAGGAAAGAAGGAAAGGAAGAAGGGAGGGATAAAGAATGGTTTGATAAAGCAAGTGCAATGAAATGAAAGTGCTAATTACTAAATTGAAGGAAAGAGTCTATGGGGGTTTATCCTATTCACTGTGCTTTTGTTATGACAAATTTTATAATAAAAAATGTAAAAAATAAAACAGAATCATTGAGGCTCTTTGCCAAAAAGATTTTGGAAGATCAATATCTCACCACTGGATGGACCTTCTGGACAGGAAGTTTCCTGCCCACTGCTCCCAACAGTGACTTTTGCAAGGGGTTCCATTCAGCAGTGGCCACAGGACTGGAAAAGGTCAATTTTCATTTCAATTCCAAAGAAAGGCAATGCCAAAGAATGCTCAAACTACCGCACAATTGCACTCATCTCACATGCTACTAAAGTAATGCTCAAAATTCTCCAAGCCAGGCTTCAGCAATACGTGAACCATGAACTCCCTGATGTTCAAGCTAGTTTTAGAAAAGGCAGAGGAACCAGAGATCAAATTGCCAACATCCACTGGATCATGGAAAAAGTAAGAGAGTTCCAGAAAAACATCTATTTCTGCTTTATTGACTATGCCAAAGCCTTGACTGTGTGGATTACAATAAACTGTGGAAAATTCTGAAAGAGATGGGAATCCCAGAGCACCTGATCTGCCTCTTGAGAAATCTGTATGCAGGTCAGGAAGCAACAGTTTGAACTGGACATGGAACAACAGACTGGTTCCAAATAGGAAAAGGAGTACGTCAAGGCTATATATTGTCACCCTGCTTATTTAACTTCTGTGCAGAGTACATCATGAGAAACGCTGAGCTGGAAGAAACAGAAGCTATCAAGA
Organism: Madoqua kirkii; assembly: GCA_006408675.1. NCBI lineage: Eukaryota > Metazoa > Chordata > Mammalia > Artiodactyla > Bovidae > Madoqua > Madoqua kirkii. The sequence continues at coordinate 9,918 of SJYC01080254.1, forward strand.
TTGTGGGAAGAAATATCAATAACCCTAGATATGTAGATGACACCACCGTTATGCCAGAAAATGAAGAAGAGCTAAAGGGCCTCTTGATGAAAGTGAAAGAGGAGAGTGAAAAGGTTGGCTTAAAGCTCAACATTCAGAAAACAAAGATCATGGCATGTGGTCCCATCACTTCATGGGAAATAGATGGGGAAACAGTGGAACAGTGTCAGACTTTATTTTGGGGAGCTCCAAAATCACTGCAGATGGTCACTGCAGTCATGAAATTAAAAGACGCTTACTCCTTGGAAGAAAAGTAATGACCAACCTAGGTAGCATATTCAAAAGCAGAGACATTACTTTGCCAACAAAGGTCCGTCTAGTCAAGGCTATGATTTTTCCTGTGGTCATGGATGGATGTGAGAGTTGGACTGTGAAGAAGGCTGAGCACCAAAAAATTGATGCTTTTGAACTGTGGTGTTGGAGAAGACTCTTGAGAGTCCCTTGGACTGCAAGGAGATCCAACCAGTCCATTCTGAAGGAGATCAACCCTGGGATTTCTTTGGAAGGAATGATGCTAAAGCTGAAACTTCAGTACTTTGGCCACCTCATGAGAAGAGTTGACTCATTGGAAAAGACTCTGATGCTGGGAGGGATTGGGGGCAGGAGGAGAAGGGGACGACGGAGGATGAGATGGCTGGATGACATCACGGACTCGATGGACGTGAGTCTGAGTGAACTCCGGGAGATGGTGATGAATAGGGAGGCCTGGCGTGCTGTGGTTCATGGGGTCCCAAAGAGTCGGACACGACTGAGCGACTGAACTGAACTGAACTGAAAGGAAGGGCCATTCAAAGACAGGTGGGAGTGCTCCAATTCGCCATGTGAGCTGCAGTGACTTCAATACACACTAAAGAAACGTTTGATTTGGAAACCATCCTTGTCTTTAACTTAGGCCGATTCAAACAGTTCATTTAGTAGAAGTGTCCCACAGCTCCTAGAAGTGCTATGGCTGCTTTAATTATACCATGAAAAACTAAGTGGTTGGTTTATTTCCAGAAGGAAATATTTCTTCAGTGTAGACACATACAAGAACAAATGATTTTATAAACTGGGCTCAAAAACAGTTAACATACAAAGTAAGGAAACACTGGGTTGTATCAACAATGAACTGTGTGATCTTGGGATGGGATCCTTAATGGTAGGTTAAGACTTTGTTCAAGTGATTCCCAATCCTCTTGCTTCTTTGAACTGTCCCTTGAGTAGCAAATGGGAGGTGCTCTTATGGGAGGCACTTGAACAGAACCTGAACTACGAGATAGGACACAGAACTGGCAGAGAATTCTAGAGTCCTTTAGACTCTGAGATCCTGTGATTCCTTGAATCAGTTGTCAGTGTACCACAGGCATTGTCCATCAGAATGTCAGAGTATGTTCTAAAGTAAATGACAGCATGGAAGTCTGTTGACAAATGAATTTTAAAAATCCCCAGACTCCTGTTCTGTGACTGGAAAGCCATCTTACGTGGTTAACCAATCAGGTTTGTTCGCCTGATGTGCAGCAAGCCAAATGCTGAGACGCTGACATTTGCGGCAGAGAAAGGGTTTAACTTACAAGGGAGCCAAGTGAAGAGATGAGATGATAAATCTCAAATCTGTCTCCCTCAGGGCTTGGGGTTCAGAACGCTAGTGGAATAAAAATTCAGGGGAAAGGTGACTGGAAATAAGAGAACGGTGAGGTTATTGTCTTTCTGCACAGGTGCAACTGAGCTACAGGCTTCTTCTGCGATGGATGTTCATAAAACGAGGTGTCAGCATGTTCTGAGGTTGGATTGTTGGGCAAGACCAGTTGGAGGGTCAGTAGTCCTAACCAGACTCAACAGGCTCAAGCTCAAACTGGACACAGCCGACTCCAATTTCCTGAAAAACAACTCCGGCAAACATCTTATTGTTTTGGCTACATGAGGCTTGGAGGACACGCAAGTATTTGTAAAACAATTAAAGTGAACCCAATCAATGAAGGCAGGTTATAGTCCATTATTTATTAAGCAAGTTCCAGTTTAATAGATCTAATTGATGACTACCCTCGGTTTCAAATCCTATCTGGAAGATTTCTAGAAAACACAGTACCTTGTCCCTGGATCAACTGGTGGATGTTTGGTTTTTTAGAGTAGTGATTCTGAGCATACTAGGATGTGGTCCAAGAATTTCTGAGGATCCTGGAAGCCTCTTAGAGGCAGGGGCTCTGTTTTCTCACTTATCTGTGATTTTCTTCCTGTACTTCAACCCTGAACCTACAGCTTGAATTTGGAAGCAAATATGAAAGTCCAGCTGTCTTCTGTTATATCAGACATTAGGAGATTTGCAAAAATGAAAAACAAGGTCTTTCACAAAACATTTTCAAAAAATTCACAAAATTGTTTTTGTCTTGGAATATATAGTTATTTTTCATTAAACTATGTTACTATATCATTTTTTAAAAACTGTATTTTGAAATGAATGTATGTGTTGTCCCTTCAGTCATGTCTGACTCTTTGCAACACTACAGACTGTAGCCCACAAGGCTCCTCTGTCCATGGGATTCTCCAGACAAGAATACTGGGGCAGGTTGCCACTCCAGGGGATCTTCACCACCCAGGGATTGAACCCCCATCTCTTACATCTTCTGTATCAAGAGGCAGGTTCTTTACCACTAGTGCCACCTGGGAAGCCTAAACAAAAAGTATTTGGTTTTAAATAATATTTTAATACAAAGTGGTCCTGAGATCAAAAAGTTTAAAAGTCACTGTTCTAGGGAAATGACCCCTTTACTTCTTAATGAACAGGAAACTTATCCTCAAAAATAGCTCTTTATGAAAGATGCAGATGAAGAAATGGAGTCTCAGAAATAAAGCTCCTTACCCCGAGGGCCCCAGCCCCAGAAGACCGCCTCTGTCTTCTCTGGAGTCTGGAATTTTTCCACCTATTCTATATCAGGGACTTCCCAGGTGGCTCAGTGGTAAAGAACCTTCCAGCCAATGCAGGAAACGCAGGAGACTTGGGTTCAATCCCTGGGTTGGGAAGATCACTTGGAGAAGGAAATGGCAACCTATTCTTGCCTGAACCATCCCATGTGCGGAAGAGCCTGGTGGCTACAGTCAATAGGGTCACAAAGAGTTGGACATGAGAGACTGAGCACAGCTGTTCTAAATCAGTCACTGACCAGGAAACTGAGCTCCGCGACTGACCTCGAATGACTGTTCAGGGATAATGGATGTTGGGGAATCAGTCACAGATGACCCATTCTCTTTACAGATGACAAGTCTGTGCAGTGACAATGGCCAGAGGAAGGTGCAGTTTCTCATTATGGATCAAACTGTCCTCACTGGCTACAGCAGCATTCATCCCATGATATCTGCTCTCAGAGTTTGGAGATGATCACCAGTGAGCTGGGAACCAGGAAGACTTGGCACCACATGGTGTAGCTTCTATGTCCCTCTGCCCCCTCTGACAACCAGGCTTGTTGCTTTAATGACTGCTGACAATGTCAAAGTCCTTTCAATACAACCCCATGATTTTCCAGCTCCTCGGGTGGCTTAGTGGTAAAGAATGTGCCTGTAATGCTGTAGACGCAGAAGACAGGGGTTTAATCCCTGGGTCAGGAAGATCTCCTAAAGAAAGAAATGGCAACCCACTCCAGTATTCTTGCCTGGAGAATCCCATGGACAGAGGAGCCTGATGGGCTAGTTCATGGGGTTGTAAAGAGTCATAAATGACTGAGCAACTGAGCACGCAATTGATTTCCCAATGACATTTCCCTGGCATGCAGACCTATAGCTGTGGACTGTCCCCATAACAGCATGAAATGTTATAATTTTCCAGAGCAACAGTTCACTTGAAGAAATGATCATTTCCATTTCCTGAATGCACATTCAGAGTCAAGAAAACTGCTTGCTTTGAAGAAAAATTAACATCCATCATAGGTAATGTCATCTAACAAATTTAGGAAAGTTAATGCATGCAAATATTTGTTTGAGTTCTAAGGCTCAATGCAAGGCTGGAGACACAGCCTTCTTCCTGAAGGAGACTCTGTGGAATAACGATAAATGGGCTGAATTTCATCCAAAGCTCCAAACCCAGAGCAATGCTGTTGTTGTTCAGTTGTTCAGTTGTGTCCGACTGTTTGTGACCCCTTGGACTGCAGCGTGCTAGGTGCCCCTGTTCTTCATTATCTCCCAGAGTTTGCTCAAATTAATGCTCATTGAGTCAGTGATTCTATCTGACCATCTCATCCTCTGTCACCCCCTTCTCCTTTTGCCTTCAATCTTTTCCAGCATCAGGATCTTTTCCAATGACTCAGCTCTTTGCATCAAGAGGCCAAAGTATTGGAGCTTCAGCATCAGTCCTCCCCAACGAATATTCAACATTAATTTCCTTTAAGGTTGACTGGTTTGCTCTCTTTGCAGCAATCCTGCCAGGCCACAGTTGCCTCTCCGGACTCCCCAGAGTTACTTCTGGAGGAGCTGTGGGGCTGGTAACTCAGAGCTCACACTGATCTGTAAGCACAAATGCAGATAAACCTTCTTTCCAGTTAAGTCTCTCAATCGTGTCCAACTCTTTGCGACCCCATTGACTGCAGCACATCAGGCTTCCCTGTCCATCACCAACTCCTAGAGCTTGTTCAGACTCATGTCTGTTAAGTCAGTGATCCAATCCAACCATCTCATCCTTTGTCATCCCCTTCTCCTCCTGCCTTCAATCTTTCCTAGCATCAGAGTCTTTTACAATGAGTCAGTTCTTTGCATCAGATGGCCAAAGTATTGGAGTTTCAGCTTCAGCATCAATCCTTCCAATGAATATGCAGGACTGATTTCCTTTAGAATTGACAAGTTTGTCTACTTGCAGTCCAAGCGACTCTCAAGAGTCTCCAACACCACATTCAAAAGCAATTTGAGCCTCCTTTGGGCACCATCTTCTACCATTGTCAACCAACAATCATTTCATCTGGGGAACTGGTTGATGTCCCAAATGGATATGATGGGAAGAAAACACAAAAATGAATTGGACAGTCAATATAACATCAATAGATCTAAGTGGGAACCAACGGCAGAACCAGGACTCTCTGGTCTCCTATTGCTACTAGGTTAAAAAACTGAATCCTTCATGTTGAGGTTTGACAGAAAACAACAAAAATTCTGCAAAGCAATTATCCTGCAATTAAAAATAAATAACTTTTTAAAACCTCAAATATTAAAAAGAAAGAACCTGAATCTTTAACATGCTATAAGGCTGGGCCTGACCTGGCCCTGCCCGCTGCCTGGCCTTCTCTAGTTTCACTGCCCTTGCTCTCTGCATCCAACCATACTGGCCTTTGGTTCCTCAAAAGCCTTTTTGTCCTTTCAGCCTCTGGGCTTCCCTCCATGCTGCTCCCTCTGCTGGAATGTTCCTCCCCCCTGTCAGAGCCCCTTAATCCTCCTAGTCCTTCAGATCCAGCTCAAACATTACTTTTTCAGGAAGCCTTTCAGGAAGGTCTCCTTTAGATCCAACTCAAACATTTCAGTTTCAGGAAAACTCCCTCAAGCTAGTTTTCATGTCCCTGCCATATATATTTATATCCTTTTCTCCTTCAATGTACTGCCCACCTGCACCTCCTAGTTGCTAGTGGGATTATTTGATCACTGTTGGTGTCTCTGACCCCCACGACAGAAACATCCATCCAAATGGGATGTGTCCTGTTCCATTTCTGACACTTATCATGTTCATGTTCTTGTTTTTTTGTTTGTTTGTTTTTTGAGCATAAAGAAAAAGAATTTTATTGTTCCATAAACATTTTTTTAAATTTTTAATTGGAGGATACTTGCTTTGCAATGTTGTTTTGGTTTCTTCTGTACAACATGGATCAGCTATATGTACACATTTGCCCCTCCCTCTTGAGCCTCCCTCTTACCCTCTTCCCACCCCCCTAGGTTATCACAGAGCATCAGGCTGAGCTCCCTGTGCTATACAGCCACATCTCACTAGCTGTCCATTTTATACATGGTAGCGTATATATGTCATTGCTACGGTCTCAGTTCGTCCCACACTCTCCTTCCTCTGTTGTGACCACAGGTCCATTCTCTACGTCTGTGTCTATATTCATGCCCTGAAAATAGGTTCACTATAGGATTTTTCTAGATTCCACATATATTTGTTAGTATATGATATTGTCCACGTCTGCAACCGGCGCACTAAGCGCGGGCGGCTGTGACCAGAGCACTAAGCACAGGCAAGAGGAGCTACCCCACATCCAAGGTCAGGGGCAGAAGCAGGGAGGACTCCATGTCCGAAGGGCAGCGGCCAAGAGGAGTTACCCCACGTCTGAGGTCAAGGGCAGCGGCCGAAAGTGCCAGGCTGTGAAGGCGCAGGAACAACTGAGAGGAGCTACCCCGCATCCGAGGCCAGGGGCGGCGGCCAGGAGGACCAACCCCACATCCAAGGAGTGGTGGCTGCGTGGGCACAGGAGGGCCTAGAGAAGCTATCCCATGTTGAAGGTCAGGAAGGGTGGCGATGAGGAGCTACCCTTCATCCAAGATAAGGAGCAGTGGCTATGCTTTGCAGGAGCAGCCATGAAGAGATACCCCACACCCAAGGTAAGAGAAACCCAAGTAAGACGGTAGGTGTTGCAAGAGGGCAAAGAGGGCAGACACACTGAAACCATACTCACATAAAACTAGTCAATCTAATCACACTAGGACCACAGCCTTGTCTAACTCAATGAAACTAAACCATGCCTGTGGGGCAACCCAAGATGGGTGGGTCATGGTGGAGAGGTCTGACAAAATGTGGTCCACTGGAGAAGGGTATGGCAAACCACTTCAGTATTCTTGCCTTGAGAACCCTATGAACAGTATGAAAAGGAAAAAGGAAAGGATACTGAAAGAGGAACTCCCTAGGTCAGTAGGTGCCCAACACGCTACTGGAGATCAGTGGAGAAATAACTACAGGAAGAATGAAGGGATGGAGCCAAAGGAAAAACAATACCCAGTTGTGCATGTGACTGGTGATAGAAGCAAGGTCTGATGCCTTTGTAAAGAGCAATATTGCATAGGAACCTAGAATGTCAGGTCCATTAATCAAGGCAAATTGGAAGTGGTCAAACAAGAGATGGCAAGAGTGAATGTCAACATTCTAGGAATCAGCGAACTAAAATGGACTGGAATGGGTGAATTTAACTCAGATGACCATTATATCTACTACTGTGAGCAGGAATCCCTCAGAAGAAATGGAGTAGCCATCATGGTCAACAAAAGAGTCCAAAATGCAGTACTTGGATGCAATCTCAAAAATGGCAGAATGATCTCTGTTCATTTCCAAGGCAAACCATTCAATATCACAGTTATCCAAGTCTATGCCTCAACCAGTAACACTGAAGAAGCTGAAATTGAATGGTTCTATGAAGACCTATAAGACTTTTTAGAACTAACACTCAAAAAAGATGTCCTTTTCATTATAGGGGACTGGAATACAAAAGTAGGAAGTCAGGAAACACCTGGAGTAACAGGCAAATTTGGCCTTGGAATGCAGAATGAAGCAGGGCAAAGACTAGTAGAGTTTTGCCAAGAAAATGCACTGGTCATAGCAAACACCCTCTTCCAACAACACAAGAGAAGACTCTACACATGGACATCACCAGATGGTCAACACCGAAATCAGATTGATTATATTCTTTGCAGCCAAAAATGGAGAAACACTATACAGTCAACAAAAACAAGACCAGGAGCTGACTGTGGCTCAGATCATGAACTCCTTATTACCAAATTCAGACTCAAATTGAAGAAAGTAGGGAAAACCGCAAGACCATTCAGGTATGACCTAAATCAAATC
>SJYC01080255.1:0-14068 GCA_006408675.1 Madoqua kirkii
CCATCTAGTCAAGGCTATGGTTTTTCCAGTGGTCATGTATGGATGTGAGAGTTGGACTGTGAAGAAAGCTGAACACTGAAGAACTGATGCTTTTGAACTGTGGTGTTGGAGAAGACTCTTGAGAGTCCCTTGGACTGCAGGAGATCCAACCAGTCCATTCTAAAGGAGATCAGTCCTGGGTGATCATTGGAAGGACTGATGCTGAAGCTGAAACTCCAGTATTTTGGCCACGTCATGCGAAGAGTTGACTCACTGGAAAAGACTCTAATGCTGGGAGGGATTAGGGGCAGGAGGAGAAGGGGAGGACAGAGGATGAGATGGCTGGATGGCATCACTGACTCGACGGGCATGAGTCTGAGTGAACTCCAGGAGTTGGTGATGGACAGGGAGGCCTGGTGTACTGTGATTCACGGGGTGGCAAAGAGTCAGACATGACTGAGCAACTGAACTGAACTGAACATCTAAGACGATAAAGGAATGGAGGTATGGGCAAACAAATGATGTTTTATCAGTGTTGCTTGTTTTCAGGTTCCCTTTCTTTTCTTTCAAAATATACAAAATATTACAAAGTTTATATAATGTTACAAGCCAGGTTTCAACATATGTGAACAGTGAACTTCCAGATGTTTGAGCTGAATTTAGAAAAGGCAGAGGAACCAGAGATCAAATTGCCAACATGTGTTAGGTCATCGAAAAAGCAAGAAAGTTCCAGAAAAACATCTACTTCTGCTTTGTTCACTATGCTAAAGCCTTTGACTGTGTGGATCACAACAAACTGTGGAAAATTCTAAAACAGATGGGAATACCAGACCATGTGACCTGCCTCCTAAGAAATCTGTATGCAGCTGAAGAAGCAGCAGTTAGATCTGGACGTGGAACAGACTGGTTCTCAATTGGACAGGGAGTATGTCAAGGCTGTATATGGTCACCCTGCTTATTTAACTTATATGCAGAGTACATCATGAGAAATGCTGGGCTGGATGAAGTGCAAGGTGGAATTAAGATTGCCGGGAGAAATATCAATAACCTCAGATATTCAGATCACATCACCCTTATGGCAGAAAGCGAAGAAGAACTAAAGAGTTTCTTGATGAAAGTGAAAGAGAGTGAAAAAGTTGGCTTAAAACTCAACATTCAGAAAACGAAGATTATGGCACCCAGTCCCATCACTTCATGGCAAATAGATGGTGAAATAAATGGAAACAATGAGAGAGTTTATTTTGGGGGGGCTCTGAAATCACTGCAGATGGTGACTGCAGCGATGAAATTAAAAGATGCTTGCTCCTTGGAAGAAAAGCTAGGACCAATCTGGACAGCATCTTAAAAAGCAGAGACATTACTTTGCTGACAAAAGTCCATCTAGTCAAAGCTATGGTTTTTTTTCAGTAGTCATGTGTGGATGTCAGAGTTGGACTATAAAGAAAGCTGAGCACTGAAGAATTGATGCTTTTGAACTGTGGTGTTGGAGAAGACTCTTGAGAGTCCCTTGGACTGCAAGGAGATCCAACCTGTCCATCCTAAAGGAGATCAGTCCTGAATATTCAGTGGAAGGACAGATGCTGAAGCTGAAACTCCAGTAGTTTGGCCACCTGATTGGAAGAACTGACTCATTTGAAAAGACCCTGATGCTGGGAAAGATTGAAGGTAGGAAGAGAAGGGGCTGACAGAGGATGAGATGGTTGGATGGCATCACCGACTCAATGGACATGAGTTTGAGCAAGCTGTGGGAGTTGGTGATGAACAGAGAAGACTGGTATGCTTCAGTCCATGGGGTCACAAAGAGTTGGACATGACTGAGCTGAGCTACTGAGCTACTAAACTGACTAAGTTTGTAACATTGTGTGTGTTTGCTGTTAGAAGATTGCAAAGTCTGTAAAAGCAGGGACTATGGTCTGTTGTTATTTTGGATTACCAGAGAATCCAAATTGTCATGTATATAATTGTTGAATGAATGAATAAGTGAATCAACAGATTAATCAAATAAGTATATGTGGCATAAATGAAGTAGAGACAGACTGCATGCAGTGTATGTATAGGGCTTCCTTGTAGCTCAGTTGTTAAAGAATCAACCTGCAATGCAGGAGACCCTGGTTTGGTTCCTGGATTTGGAAGATCCTCTGGAGCAGGGATAAATTACCTACTCCGGTATTCTTGGGCTTCTCTTGTGGCTCAGCTAGTAAAGAATCAACTGCAATGCGGGAGTCCTGGGTTTGATCCCTGGGCTGGGAAGATCCCTTGGAGAAGGGACAGGCTACCCACTCTAATATTCTGGCCTGGAAAATTCAACGGACTGTATAGTCCATGGGGTTGCAAAGAGTCAGACACGACTTTCACTTTTGCATATGTGGCATAAATGAAGTAGATACAGAGTGTATGTATTTAATTATGTAGATTTCTGCAGGGTGTTTCATCACAGAATGGCATTGGAGCTAACATAAGACTAAAGCTGAGAGAGATGCTTTGTTGACCAGCAACATATAGCAAGTGCTCTTGCTCTCAAATTCTGTGTTATGGGGCTGAGGATTATAGATGTAGCCCATTTGAGAAAAATTGCTTTGTAGGAAGGATGTGATGGTCACTCTTCTATTTTATTGTACATAGAAATGTTTATTGACCCCTGGTTAAGGAAGATCCACTGGATGAAGGCATGGCAACCCTCTCCAATACTCTTGCCAGGAGAATCCCATGCACAGAGGAGCCTGGTGGGCTACAGTCCAGAGGGCTGAGAGAGTCGGACATGACTAAAGCAACCTTGCATGCACGCGTGCAGAAATGTCTGTTTCTTAATTCTCAGTCCGTGTTGCTATTCCATGACTCTTGTTGTTCACCTCATGACCAGCAGATGGGAGTCAAAGCAGCTGGATTTTCTCTTCAAGCTAATACCCTGGACAAGTTTGGATCCAAATCCAAGACTTGGAATCTGAGGATCTTCCCACTCTGGAACCGAGGAAGGACTCTTCTTTAGGGGAGTCATGCTGTCTGGTTTCATGTCTCACTGTGTCTTTTCTTGTCTGTTCCTCCCTCAGTGGAACCTACAGTGACCATCTCCCCATCCAGGACTGAGGCTCTAAACCACCACAACCTGCTGGTCTGCTTGGTGACAGATTTCTATCCAGGCCAGATCAAGGTTCGGTGGTTCCGGAATGACCAGGAGGAGACAGCCGGAATTGTGTCCACACCTCTTATTAGGAATGGGGACTGGACCTTCCAGATCCTCGTGATGCTGGAGATGATCCCCCAGCGAGGAGATGTCTACACCTGCCGCGTGGAGCACCCCAGCCTCCAGAGCCCCATCACGGTGGAGTGGCGTAAGGACACTTGGTTTCCTTTCACTGTGGGCCCTACAGGACAGGGCAGACAGGACTTCCTGGGTTCATCCCATCTCACCCCTTGTCCCCAGCATCCCTACTGAAATCAGAGGACACAAGAGTGCTTATACCTTATAGCAGGGGCATTGAAAGAGCCTAATTACATTGTCTTTCCAGATACAGGAGCTCACTGCACACACCATGGCCTCAGAGCCCAGCCCAGGGAGCTCTGTGGGATTGACAGGCCCCAGGCTATGCATGTGTCCTTGAGGGGCAGGGATCTGCTTTCCCTGCTCATTCACCTGCCCACTCTGTCCAAGGGTCTTTTGCTGGGTCCCTCACCTGGGGGTGGTTAGAGTGAAGAACTGAGTTCCCCTAGTGCTTCCACTTCCTGTACTTCAAACTGGACTTCAGGATTCTCAAGGAACACTGTGAGATGTGGGGACAAACGCTGACACTCAGGCTCTGCTCCCCAGGGGCACAGTCTGAATCTGCCCAGAGCAAGATGCTGAGTGGTGTTGGGGGCTTCGTGCTGGGGCTGATCTTCCTCGGGCTGGGCCTCATTGTCCGTCACAGGAGCCAGAAGGGTAAGGAACTTTGGGGAAATGGGGAAGACTTTGACTGAGACCCTCTTCTCAGAGAGGCTTCTGTCTCTAGATGTAGCTGTTTTTCCTGATCCTAACAAAAAGGAAGTTAAGGTGGTGGCAGGAAGAAACAAGCAACCTAGGGAGACACTGAAGTCTTACTTTACTGATTAAAAGGTAGCCCTGCCACAAAACTGGCAGGTGGAATTCATTCTAAGGCTTCCTTAAAGTTCATCATTGTCTCACAGACTCCTTTCCAAAAGCTTCCTCTTAAGAGGGTCAGAGCACTGACTTTCATGTCTTCCAGTGACAGTTTCATTCATTTGGGGGATTTTAACTTTGGCCAGTTAAGACCTTGTGACTGATGGATAGGGAGGAAATAAATTTAAAGAAGGTGAGTTATCATTAAATTTACTAAAAATGATTGAAATCTTCATATCCCTCAGAAGGATAACAGCTGCTCCCCCACCTCCCACACATCTGTCAGCCTGGAGCGCTGCATCCTCTTTGGGAGAGTCACCTTTACCCAGGTATTGGGGAGGTGATGATGACATGCCCTGGAGCTCAGCTTTCTCTGTCTGATGCTGCAGGGACCTTAGAGGAGGTGAGGGGCGCCTCCCTCAGGGTGTTGTGTGTAATCACTCTCTCTTCTACAGGGCTCATGCGCTGACTTCTGAGGATACTTTGATGGAGATTGGATTTCGCTCTTCTGTAATAGCTGCCTGTTCTTGCCCAGAATTCCCAGCTGCCCGTCAGCCTGTTTCTCTCAGATCAGATCCTATAGTGACTCTGATGCAGTCACCAGGTCACTTCCTGTGACCACCTGCCCCAACAGGGATCTGGCTGTAACGATGCTGCTTCCTGCACCCTGCTCTGTGCTGCCAACCGCATCTAATCAGACCCTGAGAATTTCTTCTATTCCCATTTTCATTCCCATGTTCAGCCTGTCCTCCTCTGGATCAGAGTCTTTCTTAGATTAACTCTGACGCCGTCACCAGGTCACCCCTTGTGACCCGTGCCCTAAGGATTTCACTGTGATGCCGCTTCCTGCATGGACCCTGGAGCCTCTACCTGTGCACTGTCCACAGCATCTACTCAGACCCCAAGGGATTCTTCTGTTTCCATTCTCCCTCTGCAGATCGTTCAAGGGAAGCACATTGAAACATTACCTGGTGATAGAGTATATCATAATTAAACTTGAATATAAATTATCTGTACCTTGAGCCTTCTTGTTTATTAAGAATTTTTATTGAGTCATAATTGATATGTAACATTAATTTCAGGTATACAGCATGGTGATATATTTGTTTATATTGCAAAATGATCACTATAATGTCTAGCTAACAGACATCCTGTGTGACAACTGAGACGTCACATAAGATACAGTAGGCAGAGCAGTACTCCAGCCCTGAAAGCTGCAGTTATATCTTCATTCATTCAGTCACATCAGCATATTTCCATGTGTTGAAGTTAACTGTGTCCTGTTAAAGAAATTTGTGGACTATTTTAGTTTTCAAATAACAAAATTGCAAATAGTGGAATCTTTACAATATTTTGAATGAAATGAGGAATACCCATGACAATCTTTTGTGTCACAGAGAGGTTTGTGAGTTATCATGGGTCAATAAAGTACAGCCAAACTTAAAAGGATTTAGCAACTTTCAAATATGCAATACAATATTTTTAACTATGGTAGCCATGCTGCACATTACATCCTCAGGACTTACCTATGTTATTAATGTAACTGGAAGTGGATTCTTTACTGTTTGAGCCTCTGGATGTTGGCATCGGGTATGTCATACACGGCCTTTATTATGTTGAGGCTTCCCAGGTGGGGCCAGTGGTAAACTCATATGCCAATGCAGGAGACACAGGAGATGTGGGTTTGATCCCTGGGTTGGGAAGATCCCCTGGAGGATGGCATGCAACCTGCTGCAGTACTCTTGTCTGGAGAGTCCCATGGACAGAGGAGCCTGGCCAGTTACAGTCCACAGAGTCACGAAGAGCTGGACATGACTGAAGTGACTTAGCATAGCACATGAACCCTCTATACCCACTTATGTTGAGAGTTTTTATAAATAAGTGTTGAATTTTAGAAAAGGTTTTTCTGCATCTATTGAGATAATCATGATTTTTATTCTGTGATTTGTTAATGTGATGTATCACATAAATGTTAAATTTTGCAGCCAAGAAATCCAGGGTCTCAGATGGGTATAAGAGCTCCCTTCTGAGAGCCACTGGCACTGGGGAGCATGGCAGAGGACAGCGAAATGACAATGCCACCCTGAAAGGTCTCTGGAAACGTTGAAGTCAGTCCTTAGATCTGTGTTTAATTAGAAACCTACCCCTCAGGCTACAGCTATGGTGGTAAGCTAATAGGCCTCTTTCACAGAAATACCGTTGCCTCTTGCTGTGCCCTGGAGAAGGCAATGGCACCCCACTCCAGTACTCTTGCCTGGAAAATCCCATGGGTTGAGGAGCCTGGAAGCCTGCAGTCCATGGGGTCGCTGAGGGTTGGACACGACTGAGCGACTTCACTTTCACACATTGGAGAAGGAAATGGCAACCCACTCCAGTGTTCTTGCCTGGAGAATCCCAGGGACGGGGAGCCTGGTGGGCTGCCGTCTATGGGGTCACACAGAGTAGGACACGATTGAAGTGACTTAGCAGCAGCAGCTTTCTGTGCCCTGGGTTGGTAGCTATTTAAGAACTTCTCTACATTTGTTATAGTGCTTTGTGACCCATGAGCCTAAGCACCACTAGTCACCAGAGCCAGGCAGTATAGAATTATCTCCTGGTACCAGCTGGAAGAATTAGGGCACTAGACAAATGTATAAGCTGCTTTCTGAGAGATACCAGTGAGCTGGAGCAAGGCAGGGGAAGTGTGCAAAGATTTTGTCTACTGGCTTCGGATTCATGAAAGCACCTCTATAGCCCCCTAGAACTGTGTCAAACCAGAAACATGGCCTCATACCAAAGCTCCTGGATAAAAAAATAGGCCTCTTTCTTAGAAAGATGGAATGTGTTTCAGTCTGCTCTCTGTGCAGTGCTCTGATGGACTGCAAACTTCCATGGCCTCCAGAGCCAGGTGATCTGAAGGCATCCTCTGGGTGGCAGCCATAAAAACTGGGACAGCCATCCTATGTAAAAGCTCACCTGGATGACATAGTGGTGCTCTGGAGGGTGGCACAGGGAAAGTGTAAAGCCAGCGCCTGCTGGCTACAGCGATGCAAAGGAGGAGTTACAGACTGAACCTCTGAAAAGAAAAGAAGAAATTCCTAGAATAAAAAAATAGATGCCTGCCCACTTTAGCATAGAAGAAAGGGAGAGCAAAATGGTGCCTGCCAGTCCCTGTCCCTTAGGCTGACATTTTAAGGTCACCAGATGAGCCTCATTCCCATAAAGTCTGAATGCTTTTCAAATGGCTGCTTCTGCGCTGGGACCTGGGTCAAATGAGTCTGTGTGTGATTCTTTTGAGAGCCCTTTTTGAGTTCACTTAAAACATGAGACCCATTGGCTTTCAAAGCTAGATGTTTGGGGGGCTTTCTCTTAGGTGCAAGTCTTACCGGTTGGGATGCCTGTTGTGATCACACCCCTTGCTTCTCAGGAGAAGCTCTTGGTTTTGAGTTCCTTCCCAACTGTGGGTTGCTGTGCCCAGGGTGGGGTTTATGGCAAGCTTATGACTCTCCCTCTCCTGCCTTGATGTGGGTTTCTTCTCATTTGCCTGATGTGCAGGCATTGTTGAACGGATTTTTAGATTTTTTTTTCTTCCAGGGGAAATTATTCCATTTGTAGCTGTAAACTGTGTGTGTCCATTGGAGGAGGTGAGTTCATGACCTTCCTTCAGCTACCTCATGACCCAGACTCTTTCAGCAAGTTTTGAATATGTCATCATTCTCTGTCCTTAAATGTAAAGTTTCTGTTGAGAAATCTGATATCCTTATTATGTTTTCTGTGTAAATTACCAGCTTAGTTTCTCTTGTTGCTTTTAAGATTATCTTCTTTGATTTTTTGCAGTTTTATTATAATGCATCTTTGAGAAAATCTATTTAAGTTGCATTTGTTTCTTAACCTTTGAGCTTCATGAACTTATATCCAACTCTCTCCTCAGATTTGGTAAGTTCTCAGCCATTGTTCAGAGAAGGCGATGGCAACCCACTCCAGTACTTTTGCCTGGAAAATGTCATAGACAGAGGAGCCTGGTAGGCTGCAGTCCATGGGATCGCAAAGAGTCAGACATGACTGAGTGAATTCACTTTCACTTTTCACTTTCATGCACCGGAGAAGGCAGTGGTAATCCACTCCAGTGTTCTTGCCTGGAAAATCCCAGGGACTGCGGAGCCTGGTGGGCTGCTGTCTGTGGGGTCGCACAGAGTAGGACACGACTGACGTGACTTAGCAGCAGCAGCAGCAGCAGCAGCCACTGTTTCTTTAAATAAGCTTTTTGTGCCTTTCCCCCCTCTCTTCTTTTGGATGCCAGTAATTCACAGAGGGTTACATTTCATGGTATTCTATAGATCACCTAGGCTTTCTTCACTTTTCATTCTTTTTTCTTTGTTTTACTCTGACTTGGATAATTTCAAAGTTCTTAGCTTCTAATTCTTTCTTTTGCTTAATACACTCTATTCTTGACACTACTGCATTTTTCATTTAATCTATTGTATTTTTCATATTCCTAATTTCTGTTTTTTTATGATTTACTTCTCTCTATTAAACTTCTAATTTTGTTCATGTATTGTTTTCCAGATTTTACTGAATTGTCTTACTGTATTTTCTTGTGACTTATTGAGTTTCTTTAAAAGAGCTATTTTAACTCTTCATTGGGTAAATTAAGGATTTCCATGTCTAGGTGTCAGTTACTGGAAGATTATTTTGATTATCTGGTGATGTTATGTTTTTTTTTTTTTCATGTTTATTGAAGTCTTGCATTTCTGTCTCTGCATTTGAAGTAGCAATCATCTCCTCTCAGTTCAGTTCCATCACTCAGTCATGTCCAACTCTTTGCAACCCCAGGGACTGCAGCATGCCAGTTTTCCCTGTCCATCACCACCTCCTGGAGCCTGCTCAAACTCATGTCCATTGAGTTGGTGATGCAATCTAACCATCTCATCCTCTGTCATCCCCTTCTCCTCTTGCCTTCAATCTTTCCCAGCATCAAGGTCAGTTTCCAATGAATCAGTTCTTCCCATCAGGTGGCCAAAGTGTTGGAGCTTCAGCTTCAGCATCAGTCCTTCCAATGAATATTCAGGACTGATTTCCTTTAGGATTGATTGGTTTGATCTTCCTGCAGTCCAAGGGACTCTCAAGAGTCTTCTCCAACACCACAGTTCAAAAGCATCAATTCTTTGGTGCTCAGCTTTCTTTATGGTCCAACTCTCACATCCATACCAGTCTTTACTAGCTGACTTTAGGAAAGAAATGTTGGGTTGGCCAAAACATTCATTCAGTTTTCCTATATCTTTTTTTTTTGCCAGTTCTTCTGAGACCCTCTCAAACCTTTTATGGATGTGTCTGCATCACACTTCCTCTTCTTTCCTGCAACAGAATTCTTGAACTTGTATGTCTTCTCCTGATTCTGCAATGCAACATGCTGGATGCTGACAGCTTCCCTTTTGCTTTCCTAAGAATGGAGCTGAAGTTCAAGTTCCTGTTCTCTCCCTGGCCTACAGGGACTGGCTTTGGACTGGCTTTCTGTGCTGCTTTTTAGTTGTCTTCCAGAGCTCACTCTTGCTGCTGTCAGGAGTGCACACGGGGAGCTGACTACAGTGTGGAGTGTGTGGGTGAGGTGCATGTATTGTTAGGAGTGCCTGGGCAGGTTGACAGGGTTCAGTGATGAGGCCTCCCCAGTGGATTGTTAGTAGACTTCTTGAGGAATCTGTGCCTTTTTCATATCTTCCTAGAGTTCTGTTTACCACCTTACCAGCCTCTTCCCACCCGTTATGTAGCTCATGACATAGTACTCTGGATAGGGTAAGAGAGAAATGAATCTCTTCGGCAGTTTCCCGCACAGTTGCAGAAGACAGATGTTCCCTCACAAGTTTTCATTTTCCCCTCCAGGATAATTCGTGGGTTGAGAAGGTCCTTCCTGGCACCAAGCTGTGCTGCTTTGGGGAGAAGTGATGCTCTTCCTCCTACTCTCTCCATTGTGTCCAAGTTATATTTCTTTGCTCCAGTGGTGTCCTTGAAGTTCTCCACTGAAAAGCTGGACTTCCACAGAGTGTCTAAGGTTGTTCTCCAGGGGCTTCCAGATCATAGCTAAGAAGCTCTAAGCCAGTTTATGGGCCATTGCAGGGTCCCTAGCCATGACCAAGGTCTGTATGCTTGTTATGTGATGCTTGGGTGGGTGAGACTCCTGGATTCTTTAGCATATGATGTTGGATCCCATAGCTCCCACAAAGACATCTTTGTCCAGGGATGGATGTAAGATTGTTGTTGAGAGGGAGATAATAGTGAAAGACTCTTTTTTGATCATGTTGCTGATGTCATTCCCCAAGTACATTCTTATTTCCTGATTAAAAACCTCACTTTACTAATTCACATTCTTAATCAGCTTTCAATAAAATGGAATGTGGTAGGTACATTTTGTACCCTTTCATGTCTAACAGTACTTATATTCTTTCTTAGAACCTGATTGTGATTTTGCAAAGGTATATATTTATTAACAGAAAATAATTTTCCTTCAGAACTTCCAGGCATTTCTCATTTCTTAATGATAGAAGTATTTGATAGTTTAACATAGGTCTGTTTTGTTTCCTCTACTGAGATGATCTTCTTTCAACACTTGAGATTTTCAAAATTTTGTTGTTGTTCAGTCTCCAAGTTGTGTCTGACTCTTCACGGCTCCACTGCAGGCTTCCCTGTCTCTCACCATCTTCTGGAGGTTGGCCAAGTTCATGTCCATTGAATCGGTGATGCCATCCAACCATCTCATCCTCTGTCATCCCATTCTTCTTCTTGCCTCAGCCTCAATCTTTCCCAGCATCAAGGTTCTTTGCAGTGAGTTAGCTGTTCACACCAGGTGGCCAGAGTATTGAAGATTCAGCTTCAGCATTAATCCTTCCAATGAGTATTCAGGGCTGACCTCCTATATGATTGACTGGTTTGATCTCTCTGTTGTCCAAGAGACTCTCAAGAGTTTTATCCAATATCACAGTTCAAAAAGCATCATTTCTTTGGTGCTCTGACTTCTCTCACATTCATATGTGACACTGGGAAGACTATAGCCTTAACTATGTGGACCTTTGTTGGCAAAATGATCTCTTTGCTTTTTAACACACTGTTTAGGTTTGTCATAGCTTTCCTTCCAAGAAGCAATCGTCTTCTAATTTCATGGCTGCAGTCACCATCCACAGTGATTTTAGAGCCCAAGAAGAGGAAATCTGCTTCCACCTTTCCCCCTTTTACTTGCCATGAAGTGATTGGGCCAGATGCCATGATCTTAGTTTATTTTTTTAATATTGAATTTTAGGCCAACTTTTTCACTCTCCTTCATCCTCATCAAGAGGCTCTTTAGTTTCTCTTCACTTTCTACCATTAGAGTGGTGTCATCCACATATCAGAGGTTGTTGATATTTCTAGGGACAATCTTGATTCCAGCCTATAACTTACCCAACCCAACTTTTTGCATGATGTGCTCTGCGTATAAATTAAATAAACAGGGTGACCATAAACAACCTTGTCATATACTTTTCTCAATCCTGAACCCATCAGTTGTTCCATTCAAGGTTATAAATGCTGCTCCTTGACCTGCATAGTGATTTCTTAGGAGACAGCTAAGATGGTCTGGTATTCCCATCTCTTTAAGAATTTTCCACAGTTTGTTATGTTCCACACAGTCAATGGCTTTAGCACAGTCAATGAAACAGAGGTAGATGCTTTTCAGAAATTTCCTTTTTTTCTCTAAGATCCAGTGAATGTTGGCAATTTGATTTCGATTTCTGGTTTCTCTGCCTTTTCTAAACCCAGCTTGAACATCTGGAAGTTCTCAGTTCACATACTGCTGAAGCCTAGCTTGCTGGATTTTGAGCATAACCTCACTAGTTTTGGAAATGAATGTAATTGTCTGGTGGCTTGAACATTCTTTAGTATTGCCCTTCTTGGGAATTGGGATGAGGATCGACATTTTCCAGCCCTGTGGCCACTCCTGGGTTTTCCAAATTTGTTTACATATTGAGTGCAGCACTTTAATAGCATCATTTTTAAGGGTTTTAAATAGCTCTGCTGGAATTCCATCACCTCCACTAGCTTTATTGGCAGCAGTGCTTCCTAAGGCCCAGTTGACTTCACCACTCCAGAATGTTTGGTGAAGTGACCACACCATTGTGGTTATCCAGGTCATTAAGGTCTTTTTTGTACAGTTCTGTGTATTCTTGCAATCTATTCTTGAAATCTTCAGCTTCTATCAGGTCTTTACCATTTCATTGTGCCTATCTTTGGATGAAATGTTCCTTTGATATTTCCAGTTTTCTTGAAGAGATCTCTGTTGTTTTCCTCTATATCTTTGCCTTTTTCATTGAAGAACACTTTCTTGTCTCTCCTTGCTATTCTCTGGAACTCTGCATTTAGTTGGGAGTACCTTTCCTTTTCTCCCTTGCTTTTTGTTCCCTTCTTTCCTCTGTTTATTTATAGGAGCTATTTATAAAGCCTCCCCAGACAAGCACTTTCCCTTCTTGCATTTCTTTTTCTTTGGAATGGTTTTGTTCACTGTCTCTTATACAATATTATGAAACTTTGTCCATAGTTCTTTAGGCATTCTGTTTACCAGATCTAACCCCTTGAATCTATTCATCACCTCCATTGTATATTCATAGGGGATTTGACTTAAGTTGTACCTGACTGGCCTAGTGATTTTCCCCACTTTCTTTAGTTTAATCATGAATTTTGCTATGAGGAACTGAGCTGATGAACTGAAGCTGACTGTATACAGCTTCTCCATCTTCAACTACAAAGAATATAATCAATCTGATTTTGGTATTGACCATTTGGTGATGTCATGCATAGAGTCTTCTCTTGTATTGTTGAAAAAGGGTGTTTGCTATGAACAGTGTATTCT
This sequence comes from Madoqua kirkii, assembly GCA_006408675.1. Lineage (NCBI taxonomy): Eukaryota > Metazoa > Chordata > Mammalia > Artiodactyla > Bovidae > Madoqua > Madoqua kirkii. The sequence goes on from SJYC01080255.1 coordinate 12,945, forward strand.
CTTGGCAGAATTCTGTTAGCCTTTGCCCTGCTTCATTTGGGACTCCAAGGCCAAACTTGTCTGTTACTCCAGGTATCTCTTGACTTCCTTCTTTTGCATTCTAATCCCCTGTGGTGAGTAAGACATAGTTTTTGGGTGTTAGTTCTAGCAGGTCTTCTAGTCTTCACAGAACTGATCAACTTCAGCTCATCAGCGTCTGTGGTTGGAGCATAGACTTTTATTATTGTGATGTTGAATTGTTTACCTTAGAAACGAAACAAGGTCATTCTGTTGTTTTTGAGGTTGCACCCAAGTACTGCATTTTGGACTCTTGTTGATTATGAAGGCTGCTCCATTTCTTCTCTGGGATTCTTGGCCACAGTAATAGATATAATGTTCATCTGAGTTAAATTCATCCATTCCTGTCCATTTCAGTTCACTGATTCCTAAGATGTTGATGTTTACTCTTGCCATCTCCTGCTTGACAACCCAGTTTACCTAGCCTAGCATTCCAGGTTCCTATGCAATACTGTTCTTTACAGCATCAGATTTCACTTTCATCACCAGACACATCCACAGCTGAGTGTGGCTTCTGCTTTGGCCCAGTCGCTTCATTCTTTCTGAGCTATTAGTAGTTGTCCTCTGCTCTTCCCTAGTAGCATATTGGACACCTTCTGACCTGGGGAGGGGGTGGGGCTCATCTTTTGATGTCATATCTTTTTGCCTGTTTATACAGTTCATGGGGTTCTCACAGAAAGTATACTGGAGTAGTATGTCATTACCTCCTCCAGTGGATAATGTTTTATCAGAACTATCTGCTATGACCTGTTCATCTTGGGTGGCCATATAAGACATGGCTCATGGCTTCATTGAATAATGCTATCCTATTTGCCACAAGGTAGTGATCAATGAAGAAGTTTAGAAGTTTAAAATGACTTAAAAAATTTAAAATATATGTAGTGATTAGTCTTTTTTTCATTAATTTTGCTAAATATATGAAAGTCCTCATTCTATGTAAAAAATTAGATCATTCATAACTAGAAAATTTTCCTTTACTTGTTTTTATAATTTCCCTCCTTTGTGTTTCTCTTTCTCTCTGTTACTTGATATTCTGAGGTTGAGTCTCTGTGTCTTATCTTTTGTAC
>SJYC01080257.1:0-10016 GCA_006408675.1 Madoqua kirkii
TACTGGATTTTCTATTTACCTCTGTATGTAAAAAACATTTACTGATGTTCTTTATTTCTTTGTAGGGCTTTTACTGTCTATCTAGTATGCTTTAATTTCTGCTCACAAGACTCCTTTTAGTATTTCCTGTAGAGCAGATGTAACAGCAAGAAACTCCTTTAGGTTTTATTTATTTATTTCTTCTTCATTGTTGAAAGATAGTTTCACCAAATATATAGAGTTCCTGGTTGACAAGTTCTTCTCTTTCAGCACTTTAAATATTTTATAGTATTGTCTTCTGGCCTCCTTGGTTTCTAAAGAGAAATTGGCTGTTGATCTTATAAAAATCCTTTATGTATAATGAGTCACTTCTCTCTTTTTTATTTGAAGATTCTCTCTCTTTCAACAATTTGATTATAGTATGTTTTGGTATAAGTCTTTGAATTTATCCTATTTAGTGTTCGTTGAGCTTCATGGATATTTAGATCCATATATTTCATCCAGTTTTGGAATTTGACAGCTATTATTTCTTCAAATATTCTTTCTGCTCATTTCTCTCTCTTTCTTTCTGGGACTTCCATTATGCCTATGTTGGCGTGCTTGGTGGTAGTCTATGTATTCCTTAAGCTCTCTTCATTTATTTTGATCCTTCTTTTTCTGCTCCTTAGATGAAATCATTTCAACTGATCAGTCTTCAACTTCTCACAATTGTTTTTTCCCTGCTGAAATCTGTTGAACTGTTCTAGTGAATTTTTTTAGTTATTATATTCCAGAATTTCTATTTTCTCTTTAAAATAATTTATTTTGCTTTATTGGATATTCTCTGTTTAGCACTGTATTCTTTTAGTTTCCTTCAGTTCTTGGTCCATGATTTTCCTTTGCTCTTTGAGCATATTTAAGACATTTGATTTATTTTATTAAAAATTTTTTATTGACATATAGTTGCTTTACAATGTTGTGTTAGTTTGTACTGTACAGCAAAGTAAATCAGCTATATGTATACACATATTCCTTCTTTTTTGAATTTCCTTCCCATTTAGGTCACCACAGGGCACTGAATAGAGTTCCCTGTGCTATACAGTAGGTTTTCATTAGTTATCTATTTTATACATAGTAGTATCTATAAGTCAGTCCTAATCTCCCAGTTTATCCCACACCCTCCTCCCTTGACATCCATATGTTTGTTCTCTACATCTCTGTCTCTGTTTCTGCTTTGCAAATAAGTTCATCTGTAATTTTTCTCTACATGTAATTCTACATGCAAGTGTTACATGTGGATGGACATGGATGAACCTAGAGACCATCATACAGAACGAAGTAAGTCAGAAAGGGGAAAGAAACACAAATATGTAAGACACTAGGTTTAAAGTCATTGTTTAGTAAGTCCAATGCTGGACTTTCTCAGGGACAATTTCTATTGATTTCATCTCTTACTGGCAATGAGTCAGACTCTCATTTCTTTGCATGTCTTGAAACTTTTTGTTGAAAACTGGACATTTTGACTATTAATTTGGTACATCCGGAGATCAGATTCTTTCCCTTCTCATGGCCTTTTGTTGCTGCTTGCTTTGAATTATAGTTGTTTGTTTAGTGACTTTTCAGAACTATTTTTGTATGAACTTTATTCTTTGTTTGGTTTGGGTAATAACGTCTATGATCTATGAACTTGGTGGTAAGCTAGTGTGTTGACAGTTTTCTTAAGTGCCTGTGGCCAGAGAAGGAAAAAAAAAACCTGCTGCTGTTCTTGATACATTAGTTTTGTCTTGCACTCCTTGAAGCATTAGCCACATTGTTTACAACTCTGCCTCAGCTTTCACTTCATGCTTATGTAGAGCCTGGAGATCAGCCATAAATGAAACTTAAGTCCTCTCTGGCCTTCTCTGTGAAGGCATTCAGTCCTGTGAGCTTTCAAAATCCATTGTATCCACACATAGGTCTTTTCATAACCTCTTCCTTCCCATGTGTTTTGGTCTGTCTGTTACTTGTCCCCATTGCAGACCCTTGCCACAATCTTCTGCAGCCAATTTCTGTGCCTTATATTGTTTTTGGTAAATGCTACCTAAGAATCTGTCCCAGTCCTGAGAATACTCTGAGCTGTGTGAAACAAAGGAAAATCTTTGTGCCTATTTTTTAAAGGGCTGCCAGATAGGTAGAAATGGACAATCACAAGTGTTTGAGAATAAGTTGTGTTGCTCCCTCTGGTACTCCAGGAGTGTTGGCTACCATCTTTGGAGCCAATACCAATCTGGAGATTGGGGGATGATAGAGAGGCAATTTAAAATGATACATCTCTTTCTTTTACCATGTAGCAACCACTTCTTTTTTCACCAAGCCTTCTATGAATGTTTCAAGTTTTTGAGTAGAATCCAGAGTTCTGCAAAAGTTGTTTCTGACAGTTTTTTTTTTTTTTTTTTTAACAAGCGAATTAGTTGCTTTTGTGAAGGGATGGAGCAGTGAAGTTCCCCACTTCACACTTTTTGGTGATGTCACTACCCTGTCCATTTGTTTTTAAAGAAAAATTACTAGGTAGTCAATGTGGATTTTTGTCTTTGCTGTTTTGGAAACCAAGACTTTTGAACCTGCTCTTCCCAGGTAAAGCAGGTCTGTTTTCCAGGTAGCTCTCTTCTCTAACGGCTGACTGGGAATTTTGACAGGGAAGACGTTATGAGGTGAGGTAGGCTTGGCAAGCTTTATTTCAGGGTCAGTAAGCTGGGAATTGATTATCTGGCTGTTAGCCCTCTAAATGCCCAGTGGGAAGCTGATATTCAAGCTAGAAGTCTTAACTTTCTCCATGGCATTCAATATTTTTTAGCTAAAAGCCTTCTAGTTTTTGTTTGCTTTGTTTTTGATTTTGTTTTTTGCTTGTTGGCAAATGCCAGTAACTGGTATTCTGGGCAAAGAATTTGGGAAGGATTTTGGTGGTGGAGACTGATGCAGCTGTTCTCTTTTACAAATCTTCAATTAATTCCCCAGTTTAAACCCTCACTTCTCTTCCTGCTTCCTCTGTACTTGCTGACTCAGAGCCCAGAGTATCTCCAGGGTTCTGCCAGGCAGGCTGGCTCCCATCTCCTCTGTAGCTTCCTCATAATATATTCCAGACTGTGGTTTCATCCATCTGTTTCACCTGCCAACTTGCTCATACCCACTTTCCTAGTCCCAGAAATTTGTTGGAATCTCTTGTTGGCAGTCCTCTAACCTGCATCTCATTTTTTCCTGTTAGAGGTTTATTCCTTTATGTACTGCTGTACTTTGATTTTAGTGGACTATAGGAAGGATTGTGAACAATGCATGTACCTAGTCCTATATCTTGAACTGGATGCAACAAACAATTTTGAGCACCTTCCCCATACCATGCACTATGCTAGGTTCTGGGGTATAAAAATGAGTTAAACTTATTTCCTGGTGTCAAGTAGCTCAGAGTACAGTAATGAATGCAGTCTTATGCAAAAAATATTATGATGAAACTTTCTAACTTTCTTGTTTTGGTTTTGTATGACAATCCAAAGCCTAAAACAAAGAGATCACATATTTAAAAAAAAAAAAAAGGTGACACACCATCTTTACGAAATTTGCTAATGGATGACTTCCAAAACATGATCTGTGGCCCCTTAGCCAGAGGACTGATTGAAAGAAAAGTAGTAGACAAGATGATTTTTTTGAAGAGAGTTTTAAGAATGCCTTGGAGTCTTTCCTGCTCCTGGGGTGTGGAGGAGGTACTGGAGGCTCACTCAAGAGGGATGAGCCTACAAGAGAAACAATCCAATGGCTTGACATGGTTTCTCTGGAGACTGACATTTTGCAGGGACCAGCAACTGATTTACATTTGAAAACAAAATCTTAAGGTGAGAGAGGCTATGGCTAAATCAGCCTGTGACAACAGACAAAAGGGCAACACTTGCAGAGAGCTGTATTTCCACCAACATATGGGCAAAGCTGTCTGTTTTCCAGGGGCCAGAAATAGTCCTCATAGTAGGAATTTACAGTTGGGTCATATTATAAGGGATGTCCCCTAAGAACAACACTCAGAAGTATGAAGTAACCCCAATAGAGGAATGGACTGATAAAAACCAGGGACAGAGGAGTTGAAGGAGGCTATTGCCAAATGCAAGTCTGTGTTCCCAACACACAGTGAGGTCAAACAAACCAAGAAAAGCACAGAAAAGTTTATTGCAGGACCAAGCAAGGGGAATAGGTGGCTCCTGCTCAAAAGATCTCCTCTCGGATGGTTTGGGGGTAATAGTTTTTATAGGCAAAATTTAGGGTGAAGGCTACAGGATGATTGACTTTTTCTGGTTGGTTGGTGGTAATGTAACAGGGTGGAATTCCAGGAATCCTGTGCTCAGCCTGAAGGTGCCATCCTCCACTTGGATAGGTACTTTAGTTCTTGAAGAATCAAAGATATATATATATATATATATATATATATATATATATAGTTCTTAGTTCCCAGACCAGGGCTTGAACCCTGGCTAGGGCCATGAAAACACTGAGTCCTAACCTCTGGACTGCCAGGGAACTCCCTCAAAGATATTGTTATATATAGTCCTTGAGGAGGAACTAGGACTCTGGTTTATCACTGTACTATTGTTTCTTGACCGTTCCTCCTTTGTTTCTGCATTCCTTCTCTTCCTTCATTAACAACTGAATTTGCACTTTGGTACTCTGAGAGGGAGCCTGACATCTTTTTCCTGCAAACAAGAAATGGGACATGGAGAGGCTTTTGTACCCAGGAGGGTCCCACAGGGTCCTACTCGGTTTCAAGGCCAGCCAGAGGAGGTGTTGCCCAGGTCAAGGAAACTGCACGTGAGAGATTTCCAGTGACAGGGGAGTTCCAAGGAACCCTCTGGAGAAAGTATCAGCTTTGGACATCTGTGACACTCTCCAATGCCAGGTTAAAATTGAACCAGTGAAGAAAAGCTTGTTTTGGCTACTCTTTCTAGTCCCTGTGCTTCAAAGTTGGAGGCACTGGTCTGAGGCAGTACAGTAATTGGGGAGGAGGGATGAAGGAGGAAATGGATGAGGGAGGAAGCCAACCACACTCCCTCCCCTTCCCCCACTGCAAATTTCCTGGCTGAGTTAGAGCTGAGCTGGGGGAGGGAAGAAGGTTGGAAATGGGTGACAGATTGAAACTGTGATATATTAGACTAGACTAGAATTTTTAATGCCTAAAAAACAAAACTATTTTTTAATATCTGAGAGTGACTGAAAAAGGTATGAGCTCTGTCTGAAATTTCATGCAGGGGTGGGGAAAAATGATTCCGCAGAGCTTGTGGTGTGAAGCAGTGGTGTGAAAGAATTATATTGCTTTCTGCTTACACCCTACTGTGTCTAGCTCATTCAATAAACTAGTTTATATAAGTGCCACACTATATGTATAGTCAAGGTTCAGTGAGTGGTAGCACATAGGAGAAAGTATAAACTTTTCCCAGGGAGGCCAGGGAAGGCCTGACACCTTCTCTCAGAGGAGTTAGTGCTTGAGCTGGATTTTAAAGAATAAGAAGAAATTTCTGGGTGAGGATGGGGTGGGAGTACATTCCAGGAAAAGAGAATGGTATGTACAAAAGTGGGAGGCAACTGCATGTGTTTTAGTGATTTTGAATTATGACGGTCTAAAGTATGGTTGGGTAGGGGAAGGAGATGGGCTAACATGTGGAAACCTGCTTATGAAATGCCTTTTATTCTGAAAGTGATAGAGGGCCAGAAGGGGAGTGAAACGATAACATTTGCATTTTAAATGAACACTCATGTCACAGTGTGGTAGGTAGATTGGTGGGGATTGTGGATACCCGGAAGCAATGCCAGGTTAAAACTGACCCAGTCAAGAAGATCTCTTGATTATCTAGAAATATGCTAATAATAGACCCATCTATTTTTAAAAATGTTTCATCTAAATATAGCAGGGTTCCCAGCTTGAGTCCTGTCTGGGATTTGGATTTGTCTGGGCTTGTGCAGTGAACTGCAGGGGTGGGAAGTTATGTCTTTCAGCATGAGGCCCCAGGGGTGCTCTTTAAAGAGAACTCATTCTAAGGCAGTGATTCTTAACCTGGGCTTCAAGAATAGAACTCATGGAGTCTATTCTTGAACGAAGGGAAAGCAATTAACATCTTTAAAACTTAGCACTTACTTTCAATTATGAATATAGGCAACAGACCACAATGGTAGCAACAGTATCTGTGACTCTGTCCTGGAAACAAATCATAGATATTTTTACACCACACTGCAGTTTTTTTCAGATGTCTCAAAATATTATTTACTCATGCACTACTTTGAATTATTGTGGTAATAGGCCTGCTGTTAGATCATTTCTTTAACATGCTAATAAAAAGCATACATATTACCATATAAAATTTGTGGTGAAAGTTGTTTGATAACTATCTTTCAACATAATTGACTTCCTTTGTCATCTGAAGGTATTTTATTTTATACCTTTAAGAACACTATTCTAAGAAAGAGTCCACAGAGTTCACCAGCCTGCCAAAGGGTTGCATGGCACACAAAGAAAGGGTCAAGAACTCCTATTTAAGGAAAAAAGAATCACTTACATTTGTCTCTCTGTCTATTGAAATGTGAGAGTGTGTACTGTCGGGGAGGAAAAATTATTTCCCCTCCTCCCTCTACAGTCTCAGCTGAGACTCCTCCCTGAAATGAAATACAGATTAAAGGAGAAAAATAAACAGAAATTTAGTAGCATATATTCCTCTTGCATACACGGGAGACACCCAGGAAAGCTAAGTAATTTTGAAATGGCCCAAGGTCAACACCTTAAATACTATCTCCAGCTAAAGACAAAAGAAGATGGTGGGAGAGGGGCAGTTTTGGGAGGTAACCAGGAAAAGCACAATAAACAAGGATAATGCTGTTATGCAATTTTAAGTTATCGCCTTCTCCATTGATAAGTTTCTAGAGATTTATTCAGTGTCCCCTCCTTTTCTTGGGGGAAAGACAGAGAAAAAGAGAGAGTGCCTTACAAGTGGATATTTCCCTGTTGTTCAGTTGCTAAGTCATGTTTGACTCTTTGCCATCTCATAAACAGCAGCATGCCAGGCTTCCCTGTCCATCACTATCTCCCAGAGTTTGCTCAAACTCATGTCCATTGAGTTGGTGATGCCATCCAACCATCTCATCCTCTGGTGCCCCCTTCTTCTCTTGCCCTCAGTCTTTCTAAGCATCAGGGTCTTTTCCAATGAGTTGGCTCTTTGCATCAGGTGGCCAAAGTATTGGAGCTTTAGCTTCAGCATTAGTCCTTCCAATGAATATTCAGGGTTGATTTCCTTTAGGATTGACTGGTTTGATCTCTTTGCTGTCCAAGGGATTCTCTAGAGTCTTCTTCAGCACCATAGTTTGAAAGCATCAATTCTTCAGTGCTTGGCCCTCTTTATGGTCCAACTCTCACATTCATACATGACTACCAGGAAAACCATACCTTTGCCTATACAGACCTTTGTCAGTGAAGTGGTATCTCTGCTTTTTAATATGTTGCCTAGGTTTGTCATAGGTTTTCTTCCAAGGAGTAATTTTAGGATATTTCCCTGATAAATTCTAATAAATGTAAATTTCTCTCATAAAAGGGTAACTTCTACTTGGTTGTCAGAACTTCTCCTGTGTCTACTCTTTCTTAAAAATAAGCAACCTGGCAGTCCAGTGGTTAACACTTTGTCTTCCAATGCAGGGGATGCCAGTTCAATCCTGGTCAGGGAGCTACACATGCCTCATGTATAAAACAGGAACAATAATATGACAAATTCAATAAAAACTTTAAAAATGGTCCATATCAAATAAAATCCTTTAAAAGAAATAATCAAGCTAAAATAATCGTTATGCCAAAGAGATATAGTTTCATTTGGCAAAATTTGCTCCCCTTTAGTAACTTATGATGAAAACAATGTCTATATGCTCCCAATAAGAATGACAAGGCTTTCAGTTCACTTATAGTATCCATTTCTCTTCCATTCACTAAAAAAGATAATGGGGCATAAGATAATGGGTACCATGCTTCTTCACTTAGCACAGTACCATGCAGATCTGACAGCTCTAGAGTCCAGTGCCTTGGCTTCAGTGAGACATCAAGAATCCTGGTAGGAGATGGCAGAAGATGTCTAGAGGGGAACAGTCATGCCTAGCTGATGTCATAATGCCCAGTGCAGAGAAGGGGCGGGGAAGGTGGAAGCAGAAGAAATGGCAGAAACCACGTGGTAGTTGATGAGACAGTAGTTAGAGCTGTTTGTGCTCACAGGTGATAACCACTCCCCAGGAAAACCTAGAAACACTCTAGAGCAGGGGTGCCCAGTCTCCAGGATCTAGTGCCTGATGATCTGAGTGGAGCTGATGTAATAATAGAAATAAAGTGCACAGTAAATGTAATGTGCTTGAATCATCTCGAAACCATCATCCCCCACCCCCACCCCGGGTCCATGGACAAATTGTCTTCCACAGAATCAGTTCCTGGTGCCAAAAATGTTGGGAACCACTATTCCAGAGGACCCTTAATTGAATAACTTGGGGTTTGGGGTACCTTGAGTGCAAGAAACAATAAAATTTGGTGATTACATTTAGTTCTGTAGTGCCCACAGGCTAGAGCAGCCTGAAGAAATTTGTGTTCTAAAGCCATTTGTTGTGAGAATGATAGCCATCGTGTTGGCTTTTATTGTTACTTTCTAATATAAAAGAAAAAAACCAAGTGAGTTCTCCTTTTGGTGTTCAATATTCCATTAGCTGAACATCTTCCATATGTGTTTACAGAAATGTTTTATGACCTGAGTGTAACTTCAGAGGCTGAGAGCACATTTCCCCCAGCAGTTGCTTTAGAGCTCACTCGGGTAATCAGCTCCCAGCTTCAAAAAACCAAGTGAGTTCTCCTTTTGGTGTTCAATATTCCATTAGCTGAACATCTTCCATATGTGTTTACAGAAATGTTTTATGACCTGAGTGTAACTTCAGAGGCTGAGAGCACATTTCCCCCAGCAGTTGCTTTAGAGCTCACTCGGGTAATCAGCTCCCAGCTTCCAGAACAAATCTTAGTTTTCTTAAACAGCAGTATCATCAGTCATTCATTGATGTATATTTGAACGGAAAAAAATGCCAGGTGTTTCAACTTCATCCCCTTAAGATTTGCAGTTAAGCTGTCAGTAGTCCGCTGTTGGCCTTAAAAGGTTTGTTTGGTTGGTTTGGTTTGTTTGACTTACGTACAGAAAAGGAATTTTCTAATCCTTTGGGTGGAGATGTCACTGGAAATGCTGCTACCCTGTGACAAAAATAATGCTGGGTTTACCATTAGTGGTGTCCATTGAGATTTATCAATTGTATTAAATAAATTGAGGTTCATGCATTATAAGGGCAGGGTATTCTCTTTTTCTGTAGGGTCTTAATTAAAACTAAGCCATGGTAGTAAGTAAAACCACGTCTGGCAAGTGCTTAGAACAGAGCTTATTGGTACAGAATGAGTCTTTTAAAAATGTCAGCTATCACCGTCATCACCATCACTATCACCATCATCACTCCACTTAAGAAGCATGAATTTGAATTCTACTCTCTTGACTGCTATCCTTCTGTATAGAGCAGTGGTTCCCAACCTTTTTGGCACCAGGGCCTGATTCTGTGGAAGACAATTTTTCCATAGATTGGGGTGGGGGATGGTTTCGGGATGATTCAAGCACATTACATTTATTGTGTGCTTTGTTTCAATAGGACTTCCCTGGTGGATCAGACAGTCTGCCTACAATCTGGGAGACCTGGGTTCAATCCCTGGGTGGGGAAGATCCCCTGGAGAAGGAAATGGCACCCCACTCCAGTATTCTTGCCTGGAAAGTCCCATGGACAGAGGAGCCTGGTAGGCTACAGTCCATGGGGTCACAAAGAGTCGGACACGACTGAGCGACCTCACTGTCTTTCACTTTTGTTTTTAATATTATTACATCAACTTCACTTCAGATCATCAGGCGTTGGATCCTGGAGGTTGGGAACCCCTAGTATAGCATATATGTATGTGAGCAGCAAGGAAGTGGAAGGAAGGCATTAGAGGCAAAGAGAGTCTTCTCACT
>SJYC01080259.1:0-13754 GCA_006408675.1 Madoqua kirkii
GGTTGGATCTCCTTGCAGTCCAAGGGACTCTCAAGAGTCTTCTCCAACACCACAGTTCAAAAGCATCAATTTTTCAGTGCTCAGCCTTCTTCACAGTCCAACTCTCACATCCATACATGACCACAGGAAAAACCATAGCCTTGACTAGATGGACCTTAGTCTCTGCTTTTGAATATGCTATCTAGGTTGGTCCTAACTTTTCTTTCAAGGAGTAAGCGTCTTTTAATTTCATGGCCCAGCAATCCCACTGCTGGGCATGTACACCGAGGAAACCAGAATTGAAAGAGACACATGTACCCAATGTTCATTGCAGCACTGTTTATAATAGCCAGGACATGGAAACAACCTAGATGTCCATCAGCAGATGAATGGATGCGAAAGCAGTGGTACATATACACAGTGGAGTATTACTTAGCCATTAAAAAGAATACACTTGAATCAGTTCTAATGAGATGGATGAAACTGGAGCTGACTATACAGAGTGAAGTAACCCAGAAAGAAAAACACCAATACAGCATACTGATACATATATATAGAATTTAGGAAGATAGTAATGATAACCCTGTATGTGAGACAGCAAAAGAGACAGATGTAAAGAACAGACTTTTAGACTCTGAGGGAAAGGGAGAGGGTTGGGTGATTTGGGAGAATGACACTGAAACATGTATACTATCAGGTAAGAAACAAAGCGCCAGTCTATGTTCCACATAGGATACAGGATGCTTGGAGCTGGTGCACGGAGATGATCCAGAGAGATGATATGGGGTGGGAGGTGAGAGGGGGGTTCAGGATTGGGAGCTCGTACACACCCGTGGCGGATTCATGTCAATGTATGGCAAAATCAATACAGTATTGTAAAGTAAAATAAAGTAAAAATAAAATTAAAAAATAAATAAAGTTACCCTTTTATGTAGTCTGTAATAGGAACTGGGGCAACTTGCTTGCAGGGATCTCTGCTACTTCCCTGTCCTAGGTAAAATCTGTAATGTAGAAGGATCTATTTTCCCATACCCCTTCTTTAATATTCTCTTTCTAAGAGTCTCCTGGGTCTTCTCACTTCTGAGGTGATCATAGATTCTTGTCCTGTTTGCTATTCTTCCCAGTCCAAAGGACTAATTATGAAAGCCTAGGAGAAGAATTAGAGTGGGCCCCTCTCATGGTCCTCTGGCTTCCCTTTGTTCCAGTAGAGGGCCAAGGGAAAAGCTATTCATACTGGGGACTGAATTTCTTCTCCAGAAGCAAATGGCAACACACGCTAGTATTCTTGCCCGGAAAATCCCATGGACAGAGGAGCCTGGTTGGCCACTGTCCATGACATCCAGAAGAGTTGGACATGACTGAGTGACTAAACAGCACCAACCATCTGCTTGATGATTTCTTCCAAGGAGCTTTGTAACCTTGTCCATGGAGTTAGTCTTTGAAATATGGGTAATGGAGTAGGAAAAGATGGACTTGGGGAGTGTAGGTCAAGTGAGGAGGTGGTATTGAAAGACAAAGTGAGGCATAGGTTCCAATGTCTTTTCATACTCTGTGGGTTGAAAGTAAAAGGCAAGCAGTGAGGTAAAAATGATCCTTGAGTATTGTGGCATCCAGTGATAAAAGGGGATTTGGAGGCTGGCATGGAGCAGACTGCAACCTTTTACTATTGTGTCAGGGGTACAAAGGACTATTGCAATCCTTATGCAAAGTTATGATGAGCATATTTTTCTAATTATAAACATAAAAGATCTATTATAAAAAATGAGTTTGTGAAACTGGGAAACTACCATTAATAGAGAAATTGAATGCATTCTCAGACATGAAGTTATACTTAAAATATTGTTGTAGCTTTAAAATATTTGGTTTTTTATTTACTATTTATAATGTTTGGCTGTGCTGGGTCTTTGTTACTGCATGCAGGCTGTCTGTGGTCTTGGAGTGAAGGTTCAGTAGTTGGGGCACACAGGCTTAGTTGCCTGATGGCATGTGAAATCTTCCCGGACCAGGGTCAAACTCATGTCCCCAGCATTGGCAGGCAGAGTCTTTACTACTGGACCACCAGGGAAGCCCTGTTATGGTTTTTACCCTGAGATTTTCAGGGCCTACCCACCTCCCACTGTCAGACAGTATGTGGAAAATGAAAGCCATTCAGTCCTGTCTGACTCTTTTAGACCCCATGGACTGTAGCCTGCCAGGCTACTCTGTCCATGGAATTCTCCAGACCAGAATACTGAAGTGGGTAGCCTTTCTCTTCTCCAGGGACTCTTCCCAACCCAGGGATCAAACTCAGGTCTCCTGCACTGCAGGCGGATTCTTCACCATCTGAGCCTTCAGGGAAGACCAGACAGTATGTGGATCAGATATTAATCAGAAGCCCTGGGTCTGCCCAGCAGGTTGGAGGAAAGAACCGTATTTTGGCTCCTTTTTCTCTCACCTGTTCCTAGGTCAAAGGAGCCATGCCTGAAGCTAAAGACTCGTTCTCTTTATAACAAAGACTATGGCAAGAGGCTTCCTATAATAGGGTCAGTTCCTGCCACGAAAGAACCTCTGATCAGCTCTGGACAAAAATTACCTAAAAGGAGCACATTGATACAGACCAGAAGCCTGCCCTCCACAGACTTGTTCTCTGGCCCTGTCACCCATGGCCGAGGTGGGGCTCATTTTCCTGGGAGGGTTTTGTAGACCTCTTGGTTGTTGGACTCTGCTTTCTGCTTCCTTTGAACTCTGTGGGCCCTCATGTTTTCAAAAGTATTCAACATAAAGAAGGAAGGTTTCTCTTACATGTGTTTCCACAAAAATCTGAAAATATCATGCAACTTTAACTTTCTATTTGTGTCCACCTGAGAAAACTTAAAGCCAGAAACCATAACAGAACAGGAAGTGACTGTGCAAATAGGAAAGGGCAGTGAAAGAAAAGGGAGTGAAAGCTGAGGGCCCCTGGGGATTTCAGCCCTGAAGGAGAAGGAAAGTACTGCGATATGGAAGCAAAGGAATAGATCTGGGAAAGCAGGCAGACTTGCCAAGAGAAGTGGACCAGGCTCCAGAATCAGCAAAAGAATACAGGATGTTTTTCCCATTCCAGCCTAGGAGATTCCCTTCTCAATTCCAGATATTGATTTAAGCCATTGTGCCAACTCAGTATAAATCAAATATGTCTTTGATATGATCATATCTATTTTTTAAAAAAACTTTTTATATTATATTGGAGTATAGCCGATTAACAGTGTTGTGAGTTTCAGAAGAGCAGCGAAAGGACTCAGCCATACATAAACGTGTATCCATTCACCCCCAAAACTGCCCTCCCATCTAGGCCGCCACATAACATTGAACAGAGTTCCATTTGCTATACAGTAGGTCCTTGTTGGTTATCCATTTAAAATATAGAGTGTGTACATGACCTATCTATTTTTCACTCTTCAAGGTTCTTACCAATTCAGTTGACTCTGTCAGTCAGCTGTCAAAAGTGTAATGGAACAGTGTCAAACCAGTTTATCAAAAAAGACATAAAATATTCTCATATAGGTTTATATGGAGAAAATGAAGAAAAGAGTTACCACTTGTTGTTAACTCTAAGGAAAGGGCTTTCTAAGAGCTTTAAAATGTACTTACATCAGCTTTGCAAATATTGTTCACTCCACTTGAGGAAACTGAGACTCAGAGAAATTGAGTTGCCTCTAAGCAGGATAAGGTTTCATGCAGAACCTCAGATAGTGAGTTACATTCTTTAAGCAATATGTTGGATTTCTGTGTTGTTGTTTTTTTTTTCTACTTGCAGAAATTTTCTTTTTCCCTGGGCTTCTCTTTCTGGTGACTACATTTTTACTTTCTGATGATTTTAGTCTATTTTTTGTGATATGATTTTAATCTATTTTTTCTTTACCTTAGATTTTTGGGGAAGAGAAATTCTCTGATCCAGTTTCATTTTTCCATCTAATGAAAGAAAATACTCAGAATTTTATCTCTACTACAGTATGATTATTTTTGAGTCCACAAAATTTCCTGATTTTATAAAGCCAATGCTGACCTCTGTAGAACAATTCCAAAGTTAATTAAGAAAGATCAAAGTATAGATAAGAGAAAAAATTCTTATATATATAGCTTTACCAGAAAATGAACTGTATTATAAATAGCAATGGTATAAACACAGTAACAGTAAGGAAAGTTAGGTGATCAGAGTAATAGAGAAAGTAAATCTCTGGGGAGTTCCCTGGCACTCCAATGGTTACAACTCTGTGCTTTCACTGCTGTGGCCTGGGGTTCAATTCCTGGTCCAGGAACTAAGAGTCCACATGCTGCATGGTACAGGAAAAAAAAAAAATCTCAGAAATTATTATATAATTATATATATATAATTATATAATTACTATAATACTATAGTAATTAAGTTTGAAAGTAACATCTGAGATGTTAATATGGAAGAAAAAATGTTTCAATAAATGGTTACAATATAAATGCCTGGTAATCTAGACACAAATCAGTTTATATTTTCATCTCATAGATTAAAAACAATCCTAATGTACTATAAAAATAAATGTGAAAGATTTAAAACATAAAGGGAATTGATAATCCATAAGATCAGATAGGAAAAGGAGTACGTCAAGGCTGTATATTGTCACCCTGCTTATTTAACTTATATGCAGAGTACATCATGAGAAATGCTGGACTGGAAGAAACATAAGCTGGAATCAAGATTGCTGGGAGAAATATCAATAACCTCAGATATGCAGATGACGCCACTCGTATGGCAGAAAGTGAAGAGGAACTAAAAAGCCTCTTGATGAAAGTGAAAGAGGAGAGTGAAAAAGTTGGCTTAAAGCTCAACATTTAGAAAACGAAGATCATGGCATCAGGTCCCATCACTTCATGGCAAATAGATGGGGAAACAGTGTCAGACTTTATAGTGTCAGCCATGAAATTAAAAGACGCTTACTCCTTGGAAGAAAAGTTATGACCAACCTAGATAGCATATTCAAAAGCAGAGACATTACTTTGCCGACTAAGGTCCGTCTAGTTAAGGCTATGGTTTTTCCAGTAGTCATGTACGGATGTGAGAGTTGGACTGTGAAGAAGGCTGAGCACTGAAGAATTGATGCTTTTGGACTGTGGTGTTGGAGAAGACTCTTGAGAGTCCCTTGGACTGCAAGGAGATCCAACCAGTCCATTCTAAAGGAGATCAGCCCTGGGAATGTTTTGGAAGGAATGATGCTAAAGCTGAAACTCCAATACTTTGGCCACTTCATGCGAAGAGTTGACTCATTGGAAAAGACTCTGATGCTGGGAGGGATTGGGGGCAGGAGGAGAAGGAGATGACAGAGGATGAGATGGCTGGATGGCATCATTGACTTGTTGGTGATGAACAGGGAGGCCTGGCGTGCTGCGATTTCATGGGGTCGCAAAGAGTCAGAAACGACTGAGCCACTGAACTGAACTGAACTGAAAAACGTAATTCCCTAGTGGCTTAGATGGTAAAGAATCCTCCCTTAATGCCAGAGACCTGGGTTCAATCTCTGGGTTGAGAAGATCCCCTAGAGAAGAAAAAGACAACCCACTCCAGTATTCTTTCCTGGAAATTTCCATGGACAGAGGAGCCTGGTGGGCTGTAGTCCATGTAGTTACAAAGAGTCAGACATGACTGAGCATCTAACAAACAACACACAAACATAATTCACAAGGACAGTATACAACTAGTTAATGTTTTAAAATGAAATACAAATAAAGAACTAAAAATATCAAACAGAGCATATGAAAAGGCATTTTGGCCCACTAGTCTTTACAAATGGTTTAACAATGATGCTTAATATTTTAGCCTGTTCCATAAGTAGCTTTTAAAAAACTAAAATATTTATTTTTATGTGGTTTGTGCTACCACATATATTTCTTGAACTCTATCCCTAAAAATGTTTGTAAAATTTTTTCTAATTATATCAAATAACAGAAACATTTTTATTTTCCAGGTGCTACCCTAGTTCTCTTCCTCCATTCACAGATAAATCTCAGAAGAGGTTTCTATTTATTCTGTCTCCAAACCTTTTTCTCATATTTAACCTTAGTTGGTATACTCCAATCTGGATTCTGCAGAATTAACTCTGCCAAATGAGCCCTCATTTTCCCTTAATATAAGATACCATGTTTTAAATGTATTTCTTCCTGAAACATTCTCTCATCACCATTTGTCTCCAGGTTGTCATCCTGTTGTGTTGCATTCCATTTTGGGGTTCTTCTCAGGCTCCTTTTTCTTTCTCTTTGCTACATTAAATCATGAAGGTTGCTAAGCTTCAGTTTTTGATCCTCCTCTTCTCTACTCTATTCCTAAAAGTGCTCATTCCTTTCTGGACTTTCTGGGACCAGGATAAGCCACTTCTAGCCATAGCACTCTACTAAGTTTTACAACTGTACATCCAGCGTCAAGTCTTAGAGTCTTGAAACTGCATCCTCCAGTTTCTGGTGACAGGAGCTTTTTCTTTTGCCTATGGTGTTGTATATAATGTAGCTGAAATGAATTAACAAATTGATTAACACTTTTACATTTCCTTCTAGCAAAAAAGGAAGTTCCAAGAGGGCTGGCATTTCATTTTTTCCTTCATCCTCACCTTTTAATTCTTTGAAGGCATAAAACCTGTGATTTAGATACATAACTTTAATGAAATGAATGAATGAACTGCATTTCTACCCTTTGAGTTTGTGAAATCAGTCTTGACATTAATTTCTTAAGAGAAACAAATGCAAAAAGATTTGAAAGAAAACTTTAAAAAATAAATAATTTTAAAATGAAAAGATGAACACGTGTGTAATTAGCACAAAACAAAAATACTGAAATACAAGAGATATAGTAAAATAGATATTGAAGTATGTAAGTACATTAGTAAGATTATCTGCAATTGTCTGGTGCCTGGTATGAACTAAATGCTTTTACTTATAGTTAGTTGTTTAATACTACCAATAAATGTTTTGACAAATTTAACCCATTTATTTTATGATGAAGGCAGAAAGAAAGAGACTTTTGAAATTAATAACTTGGGGGGGTATGATGAGTTGTATCCATCCACAGTAATTGTTTAAGAGCATACCTCTAATTCCTCAGCTCTTAGACTCTCTTGCAAGCTTGATAATAAAGAGAAGGATTTCATGATTTCTTGCTCTGACAACTTCCCAGGTATTGCAGCTCTGTCCTTTCTTTTCCAGAGAGAAACTGTTTCCTTGGAAGTGCTTTTTCACAACCATTCTGGAATTTTCACAGTTCAGGGGAATTCTTCTACCTCCAGCTTCAAGCAGGCCTCCAGGACTTGTCCATGCTGATGAAACCCAGTGAAAAATTCTTCCGTGCTTGTCTCATTCCAACCAACCTCTTCTGCTGAACAGTTTGAAGACTTGCTGAAGCCTCTGATGGAACATAGCAGTGACCCGAGCCTTTTGGACCTTGCTGCCATCTGCCAGAAACAACAGAAGACCATTGGAACCAGCTGACTGTCCACCTTTAGGGGACTAATCAAATAATGTAGGACCCATCCATTCAGTAGGAAACAATACAGCTATTTAAAAAGATAAAGAAGTTCTCTATAAATGACTAAGATCTCCAGGTTAAAAAAGATAGGTGCAGAACAGTGAGTATAGTATGTTATCTTCTATATAAAAACAAGGGAGAGTGTAATAAAAGAATATATCTATATTCTCATCAGTTAGCTTATACATAAAGAAACTGGAAGGATGTATAAGACAGTAATAACTTCAAACTATGGAAAATGTTGGAAGCAGTTGTCAAAGATACATTTATTCATATATCCAAATTTAAATTGACTAGTAATTTTTAAAACATAAGTTAATCAACTATATTTGAATTTTTAAAAATGTAAGTTTTTAAAATAACCATTAAGGGGAAGATCAGTAGTGGGATAAATATACACTCAAAGTGTTGACTTAAAAAAGTACTTAAAAAGAGTTGTGAGTTAAGTTTTACTGGGGGCAAAATGAGGACTATAGCCCTGGAGATAGCACTTCACATACTCTGGGAAGCTGCTCCAAAGAGGTAGAGGGAAAGTTGGTATATATGTGATTTTGGTGAAGAGAGGGGTATATGCAATCAAGTACGTTTTTTTGCAGAAGGTTTTGCTAGTCACGAGGGAGCAGATATCACCATGAAGGAATTTAGTGCTTTTCTAGATATGAGGAGATGCAAGAATTGTGCTCCTAAAATCAGCTCCTGAAAATATCTATCTGAAGACCTGTTCTGCCAGTTTTTCCAGAGCACAGGAGTGCCTCCTTTCTGATCTCCATTCTGAATACCCATCAGGTGGTGTGAAGGTCAGCAGCTACAACAGCAGGAGAGATTTATTCAATCCTTGTAGAGGTAGATGGCAAGTGCCAATGGAAAGTGCCAATTTGTAGTTTTTCAAAACATCTCCGGTGACAATATTTTGCAAAAAACTTTGTATCTCTTCAAGCAGCATTCTAACATTAGGATTTATCCCAAAATGGGAAGTTTTGTGCTCGGAGTCTGTAACATTGGAGAACAAGGAAGTATATATTCAGGAACAAATGACAATTGTCTATCCAATTTAAAAACTTGTGAGTGGAAAACAAAAGCACGAAAAATTTACTGATGGATTTCTGCTGCATGGCAAAATTTCAGCCTATATTATTTACATAGCATGGTCATAATTTGGTATTTTAAGAGGCAAATGACCTGTTTTAAATGATTAAAATTTGAAAATATGTACCCAGAGTTATAATTGAACTATCTATTAAATTGTGTGGGATAGGTTTTTTTTTTTTTTTTTTTTTTTTTTTGGTTGAGGAGTTTGAGGAATCTTGGTTCTGCAGCCAGGGTTTAAACCCTGGCCACAGCAATGAAAGTGCCAAGTCCTAACCCTGACCTGCCAGAACATTCCCAGTGTGGGATAAGAATTAACAAAGTTTGTTTTTTTATAGAGGAAAACTAAAAGCATCTTTCCCCTAAGGAAGCCTTCTGCCAGGTTTCAGCTTCCAGAAAACTGCATTTCATTGTTATCCAGAAGGCAGAAGCCAAGACATGTAAATCTCGAAGTATTCATTTAGAGGAACAGCTCAGCTGCAGTGAAAGAGTTATATTAAAAAAAATATCCGCGCACCCATTCCTATTTGATAATACCACATACCAACTACCTCGAAGACACCCCGCTGGCCCACCCAGCACAGCCCTGCCCGACCCAAACCCCGCCTGCTCGAGGCACGGCCCACATCCTCCCATCCCCCACATGCCCGCCTACTGGCGAGGTCGCTTGGCTGCGCAGCCGCAGTAGCTGCCACGGCCGCTCCTAGCCCGGGGGATCCTGGGACGAGGCCTTTCCGGAAGGACCTGCTCGGCGTTGGGAGCTCGGCCCGTGTTCCAGGCCCAGGCTCGTGTTCCAGGTCCTTGCTCCAGGACGGGCCGTTAGCCGCGGCGACTCTCAAAGGGCGGCGGAGGGCGCGGCGGGCCGCTCTCTGAGGTGCCGGCCCTCGCCGTCGAGCGAGACGCCGGGCCGCAGGACGTGGCGGCACCTCCCCCTTAGCCCGGAGCAGAACTGCGGGAAGAAGAGGAGCGCAGGCCGGACCAGGTGAACCGGGTCACTCAACTGCCTCAGGTGATGAATCATCTACACAGTAGTCAGATTTGAGGTCCACAGCCCTCTGTGGCCAGCTGCAGAACAGTTTTCAATGTGGGACTGTTGTGTTCTGAGACGTGCTGCAGTGACAGTTTGCCCTTGACAAGGAAAGCGAGCTCTCTTGGGACATCCTCGTTTCCTTTAAAGCTTTCCGGTCGTAACCTCTTTGTCCAGCATACATCTTTGTGCAAGAGGAAGGCGTTCACATGAAAGTGTCTCTTGGTAACGGTGAAATGGGCGTCTCCGCCCATTTACAGCCTTGCAAGGCAGGAACCACACGTTTTTTCACCAGCAATACTCACAGTTCGGTGGTATTGCAAGGTTTTGATCAACTTAGAATAGAAGGATTGCTTTGCGATGTGACTCTGGTACCAGGTGATGGAGATGAAATCTTCCCTGTTCATAGAGCTATGATGGCGTCCGCTAGTGATTACTTCAAGGCTATGTTCACAGGTGGAATGAAAGAACAGGATTTAATGTGCATTAAGCTTCACGGGGTGAACAAAGTTGGTCTGAAGAAAATTATTGATTTTATTTATACTGCAAAGCTTTCTCTTAATATGGACAATCTTCAGGACACTCTTGAAGCTGCCAGCTTTTTGCAAATCTTGCCTGTTTTAGACTTCTGTAAAGTGTTTCTTATTTCAGGAGTCTCTTTAGATAACTGTGTTGAAGTTGGACGAATTGCTAACACCTACAATCTTATAGAAGTAGATAAATATGTCAATAATTTCATTCTGAAGAATTTTCCTGCCTTACTGAGTACTGGAGAGTTTCTAAAACTCCCTTTTGAACGGCTTGCCTTTGTGCTTTCTAGCAATAGCCTTAAGCACTGTACAGAACTTGAGCTCTTTAAGGCTGCCTGTCGCTGGCTAAGGTTGGAAGATCCTCGGATGGATTATGCTGCAAAATTAATGAAGAATATTCGATTTCCACTGATGACACCACAGGATCTCATCAATTATGTGCAGACAGTAGATTTTATGCGAACAGACAATACGTGTGTGAATTTGCTTTTGGAAGCTAGCAATTACCAAATGATGCCATATATCAGCCAGTGATGCAGTCAGATAGAACCGCCATTCGATCTGATTCGACACACTTGGTTACATTAGGAGGAGTTTTGAGGCAGCAGCTGGTTGTCAGTAAAGAATTACGGATGTATGATGAGAGGGCTCAAGAGTGGAGATCTTTAGCCCCCATGGATGCTCCTCGTTATCAGCATGGCATTGCTGTCATTGGAAACTTTCTTTATGTAGTTGGCGGTCAAAGTAATTATGATACAAAAGGAAAAACTGCTGTTGATACAGTTTTCAGATTTGATCCTCGATATAATAAATGGATGCAGGTTGCATCATTAAATGAAAAGCGCACATTTTTTCACTTGAGCGCCCTCAAAGGACATTTGTATGCTGTTGGTGGCCGAAGTGCAGCTGGTGAGCTAGCCACTGTAGAATGTTACAACCCAAGAATGAATGAGTGGAGCTATGTTGCGAAAATGAGTGAACCCCACTATGGCCATGCTGGAACAGTGTATGGAGGCTTAATGTATATTTCAGGAGGAATTACTCATGACACTTTCCAAAATGAGCTCATGTGTTTTGACCCTGATACAGACAGATGGACACAGAAGGCTCCAATGACTACAGTCAGAGGTCTGCATTGCATGTGTACAGTTGGAGACAAGCTCTATGTCATTGGTGGCAATCACTTCAGAGGAACAAGTGATTATGATGATGTTCTAAGCTGTGAATACTATTCGCCAACCCTTGACCAGTGGACACCAATTGCTGCCATGTTAAGAGGTCAGAGTGATGTTGGAGTTGCTGTCTTTGAAAATAAAATCTATGTCGTAGGTGGATATTCTTGGAATAATCGTTGTATGGTAGAAATTGTCCAGAAATATGACCCAGAAAAAGATGAGTGGCATAAAGTTTTTGACCTTCCAGAGTCACTTGGTGGCATTCGAGCTTGTACTCTAACAGTTTTTCCACCTGAAGAAAATCCTGGGTCACCTTCCAGAGAATCACCTCTTTCAGCACCTTCAGATCATTCTTAGGACCAAGGTGTAAACCTTTGCAGTGCATCAAGGATGATCCCGTAATTCCCCTTCAGTTGTATCTTCTTACAATGATTGGTACAGTTACTAGATTAAAAACGTAATTGATGTTATTTGTATTGTTTGGCTTAGTATGTTTATCAAATGGTTAACAACTGTATTCTGCAAATGTATGTGTTCAACATAGCTATTTTAACAAATGTAAAAAGCAGAAAATTGATTGTTAGATATCTTTTTGTGGTGTTTGTAAGGCAGAGTGTAGGTGATTGAAGTAAATGTAATTATGTTCATTATGCTTCAAAGTTCAAAGTTTTCATCTTTGACTACAAAACATCAAAGGGAGGATGCCTGCTATAACCTAAAATAATAAACAAAAAAGGTCGCCAAGCCTTATTAGCTGCTTCCCTTTTTTCATGGTTTGTGACATAGCTACTGACTCACCAAATTGTGTGGGTACATTCAGAATATGTGACAATTCTTCAGCTGACTGGAGAAATATTAACTCAAAAAACAGTATAACCCCAAGTCAGCATTTCATATCTCTTTCTGGGGAGAGGAAGAGAGAAAATACATTACCACACATATATATGTATATACATGCATATACATATATACTTTTTAAATTGATTGGCACTTCAGCTATAGTGAAATTGTAAATTTAAACTCTTCTACATAGCAGCTATTTCTATTCAAATGGGAATTTACTAGAGAATAAATGTCTATGTAGTCTTACTGCAGTGATGTAGATAAGGACTTCAATGTTAAATTATTAATAACAACCAAATATGTCATTTGACTGAATCATTACTATAGATGAAACTTAACTTCCTGCTTGTATATTGTTTTCTGTAGAGTTGCCTTTATACAGATTATTTAACAGAGTTCAAGTCTCAGAGAATTGCTTTTGCTTAGTAAATTTAGGCTCTGCTACTTTCCACCTTTGTGTTCAATAAAACGTATGAAAATAAGACAAAAGCATGCTCAACAAAGCTGTAGGTTTTTAAGTTTGGTCTCTCAACTTAGTCATTCTGACATACTATTTGATTTCAGGTGGTTGCTCTGGTGCTGCTCCAGCCCATGTGCATCCTGAGCTTTGTGTGATCTGTCTTGAGGCTGTGATCTGAGCAAGTGGAAGATGTACTTTTTGCATCACATCAGAAAATGTCCTTTTGGCTATGTCTGAAGGACAGGACCAACTTCAGATTCCCTAAGAAGCCAGCTATAGAAAGCCTAGGACACTGCTGTCTTGCAGGCAGTACTAAAGTATATCTTCAGCCTCTTGAATACCAGAGGTGTCCCTACTGGTTGAGAACCACAAGGGGAGACCTTAATAGGACCTTATCAGCAAATGGAATCATATGAGTCCTCTGAAGTGAGTGATTCTGAAGAATCTGAAGAGGTACTTCCCTGGAATAATTGCCCGCCTGAAGAAAAAATTTATATACATACATTATTAATATTTATATCCCTGTACTTGGGAGATTGTCATAGTGTAAATCAGAAACAACCTTGTTATTGACAGTCTCAGGAACCAAAACGAAAGGAATTGGCTTCAAGGGATCTGAGCCTCACTGCCCTTTTCATTTTAATGATTTCTGCATTGGCAGAAAATTTCATACTTCCTATTTTTTTAAATAACTCAATTTTTTATTACTAAATATAGCACATTTAGTACATTTAGAAAATAGAAAAAGTAGAAATTGTAATGACTTCGTGCATCAAATAAGAAAGAGCATCTCAGTTATTTCCTTAATTATTAATTAGGTTAAATACTTGCATTTTTTCAGTAGCTGTGTTCCTCTTTAACCAAATGTTAATGTCCTTTGCTCTTGTAATACCTATTGGAGTTGCTTTCTTTTTCATATCAAGTTATAGCATCTCTTTATATAATAAATATAATTTAACTGGCATTTGCTTGCATTGACTTCTTTTCTCAGTCTGTTAGAAGACTATAAGACAGGACATTCAGTTAATTTTTGAGATTAAATTTTTCCATCCTTTGCATTTTGACCTTTTGGGTATAATTTTGCCAAGTTTACTTTATTTTTTATGTCATTTTGATGTATTACTTTTTTGATGCTAATTTTGACATGCTGAAA
>SJYC01080260.1:0-53358 GCA_006408675.1 Madoqua kirkii
CTCAACTTAGTCATTCTGACATAACTATTTGATTTCAGGTGGTTGCTCTGGTGCTGCTCCAGCCCATGTGCATCCTGAGCTTTGTGTGATCTGTCTTGAGGCTGTGATCTGAGCAAGTGGAAGATGTACTTTTTGCATCACATCAGAAAATGTCCTTTTGGCTATGTCTGAAGGACAGGACCAACTTCAGATTCCCTAAGAAGCCAGCTATAGAAAGCCTAGGACACTGCTGTCTTGCAGGCAGTACTAAAGTATATCTTCAGCCTCTTGAATACCAGAGGTGTCCCTACTGGTTGAGAACCACAAGGGGAGACCTTAATAGGACCTTATCAGCAAATGGAATCATATGAGTCCTCTGAAGTGAGTGATTCTGAAGAATCTGAAGAGGTACTTCCCTGGAATAATTGCCCGCCTGAAGAAAAAATTTATATACATACATTATTAATATTTATATCCCTGTACTTGGGAGATTGTCATAGTGTAAATCAGAAACAACCTTGTTATTGACAGTCTCAGGAACCAAAACGAAAGGAATTGGCTTCAAGGGATCTGAGCCTCACTGCCCTTTTCATTTTAATGATTTCTGCATTGGCAGAAAATTTCATACTTCCTATTTTTTTAAATAACTCAATTTTTTATTACTAAATATAGCACATTTAGTACATTTAGAAAATAGAAAAAGTAGAAATTGTAATGACTTCGTGCATCAAATAAGAAAGAGCATCTCAGTTATTTCCTTAATTATTAATTAGGTTAAATACTTGCATTTTTTCAGTAGCTGTGTTCCTCTTTAACCAAATGTTAATGTCCTTTGCTCTTGTAATACCTATTGGAGTTGCTTTCTTTTTCATATCAAGTTATAGCATCTCTTTATATAATAAATATAATTTAACTGGCATTTGCTTGCATTGACTTCTTTTCTCAGTCTGTTAGAAGACTATAAGACAGGACATTCAGTTAATTTTTGAGATTAAATTTTTCCATCCTTTGCATTTTGACCTTTTGGGTATAATTTTGCCAAGTTTACTTTATTTTTTATGTCATTTTGATGTATTACTTTTTTGATGCTAATTTTGACATGCTGAAATGGTACTGTTCTGCATAAGCTTTTCTCTTTTCCTTGTTGAGAAAAGGTTTCTGCCTTCTATTACATTTGACCTTGTTGTTTTGTAATTAAATATTATTTATCCAGGTAAGTTAACTGCTCCACCTATACCCCCTACCTCCAGCCTCACACATCCTACCTTTCATCCTTTTACTTTATAATTTTCTGCAGTTTACAAGTCTCTTGATAATTATAAAACAACTCACTGGTGCTTTGTTAATGAAATGTATTAAATCTGGCATTCCTTCCTTACAGATATGGACATTTTAGGTGACTAAAATGATTGAATGATACCTGTTTTAATAAGCTGGTAGTTTTTTGTTTTTGTTTTTACATAAAATTTAGACTGTAGAAAAATATTTAAAAGAGGATAAAAACTTTAAGCATATATTAAAACATTTTGTTAAATTTTAATTTCTTGTTTTAGTTTTTATGATAGGGTCAAAAGTTGACTTTTGTTAAGTCTTCTGATTATAAAAATAATTCGTCTGTTACAGTAAGTTATTGTTTAGTCGCTAAGTTGTGTTAGATGCTTTTCGACCCTATGGACTGTAGTCCACCAGGCTCCTCTACCAGTGGGATTTCCCAGGCAAGAATACTGGGATGGATGGCCGTTTCCTTCTCCAGAGGATCTTCCTAATCCAGGGATCAAACCCGCATCTACTGTACTCGTAGGTGGATTCTTTACCACTGAGCCACCAGGGAAGCCCTGTGGTAAGTACAGGAAAATAAAAATAAACAGAAGGTATAAATTATCAGTGATTTCACATTCAAAGGTAGCATGTTAATACAAGATATACTGTGAATTTACCTACGTACAAAGTGAAACTCGCTCAGTTGTGTCTGACTGCAACCCCATGGACTGTGGGCTTCTCCAGGCCAGAATACTGGAGTGGGTAGCCATTCCCTTTTCCAGGCGATCTTCCCAACCCAAGGGTCAAACCCAGGTCTCCCGCATTGTGGGTAGATTCCTTACCAGCTGAGCCACCAGGTAAGCCCAAGAATACCGGAGTGTGTGCCTATCCCTTCTCCAGCCGATCTCCCTGATCCAGGAATCTAATCAGGGTCTCCTGCCTGCAACTCTACAGACATTTGTCAAATATATTGCAAATACGCCAAACCTTAAGCCAAAATCTGGATGATGAAGTAAGTTCAACTTCCAGAGACACACACTGTTGTTATTATGGCTTTCTCCAAGTCTTCTAAAATCTATATGTATTAGAAAGTAGTAGATAGGACGCTGCTGCTGATAAGTCGCTTCAGCTGTGTCCGACTCTGTGCGACCCCATAGACAGCAGCCCACCAGGCTCCCCCGTCCCTGGGATTCTCCAGGCAAGAACACTGGAGTGGGTTGCCATTTCTTTCTCCAGTGCATGAAAGTGTAAAGTCAAAGTGAAGTCGCTCAGTCGTGTCCGACTCTTAGCGACCCCATGGACTGCAGCCTACCAGGCTCCTCTATCCATGGGATTTGCCAGGCAAGAGTAAGTTATACACTTTTTTCTTATAATGAGAACTTTTAACATCTGTGCTCTTAGCAACTTTCAAATAGTCAGTACAATATTACTAATAGCCACCATGCTGAACATATACCCCTGGGACTTATTTGTACCTTTTGATTGCCATCTTCAATTTAATAGTCAAATATGTCTGTCGTTTTTGCATTTTGACCTTTTAGTGATATTATAGTTTTTGTCCATAGTTCTCATGTCACATTCCTTGTCCTTTATTTTATTGCTTTGTCAGTGCTTATTTTTAATGTGCTCAGGTAGCATTTACTGCTTGCCTGTTGTTCAAATAGCTTTTCTTTTTTCTGGTTGAAATGAAGATGAATTTTGAAAATTCCTTCTATATTTAGAATATTATCTTATTCCCATCTTTTGTTTCTGAGTATATGTCTTACACAAGGTATTTCTTATACTATAGTGAAATTAGTTTTTCCTCTGTCATTTTTTAATGCTTTCTTTGCATATTTTCCTCATCGTGTGATGATATAATTACCCTAGTATTTGATGTCGTCGTTATGGATATGGCTTTTCAGCTTTTCACTAGTTTTCTGTTTCCAAGTTGTTACCCAGTTGTTTCACAACAACTTTTGGAATAATCTTTACTTTTTCACTGAATTTTTATCCTTTTTAAAATCATGTAGTAGAATCTTATTTATAATATGGGCACACTAGGGTCTTTTTCCTCAGTTATAGTGATCTTTTATTTCAGTTGTCTTTGGTATGTAGATTGCTCTTTTGAATGGAATTTTGCTTTTATTTTGGTTAATACTTTCAGCAGATTTTAGGTGTAATACAAGGCATTGTGCTTTGTAGGTAATTTTAATAGGGATAACTCTAGAATTAGAATTTAGAATTCCTTTGTTAAAGAGAGATAGTCTTGGTCTTGGTCTTGAAATATCTATCTATTCTGCATTAATTGGGAGTCCTTAAAATGAGTGAATAATATTTGCATCACAAATACCAAAATTTATTGAGGGGGCAACTTAATTGTTTTCATATCAGATACTGAAAAAGAGTGTTTTTTGTTTTCCACTGTTGGATTAGAAATTACTCTCCTCTATCACTGAGTATATTATCAATTGGCATAGTTTAGAAAGCAATTTGGCACGAGTAGTAAAAGATTGTCTTCCAACTTTCTCATACCTTTTGAACATTAAATGTATTTCCAAATTAGTAATGATAAGCCCTCAAATTATAATCTCAGCATGATACTATTATTATTGATATTTCCTTTCTAATGTGAACCCTCCTCAGACCTTCCATAAATACTTATAAAAATGAATTTTTTGGAGTTTATCTTCCCTGATTTTGTTACATTATATCTGTTGGTAGTATTCGCTGTTAAGCATATATTTGAATGGTGGCGTGATGGTTAAAAAAGACTTAGATATTCACTAAAGATGATTGCATACACTACAGAAATGTTGTTGTTGTGGTCCTTAAACAAATGTACTAATAATAAATAGTTCCTCTATTTTTTTGGTTAACAGTTTTGAACAACCATTTTCCAGGGGTTTTGATGTTATTCTGCTGTCTATTGGTTGAAATTTTAAATCCTTATGTAGATAGATGACAGAAAATGTAGGCTTTTTTAAAAAACAGTAATGACAGAACTCATGGCACCCCACTCCAGCACTCTTGCCTGGAAAATCCCATGGACGGAGGAGGCTGGTGGGCTGCAGTCCATGGGGTCACGAAGAGTCAGACAGGACTGAGCAACTTCCCTTTCACTTTTCACTTTCATGCACTGAAGAAGGAAATGGCAACCCACTCCAGTGTTCTTGCCTGGAGAATCCCAGGGACAGGGGAGCCTGGCAGGCTTCCATGTATGGGGTCGCAAAGAGTCAGACATGACTGAGGCGACTTAGCAGCATCAGCAGCAATGACAAAACTCAGCAGATGTTTTTATAATGTATATGAAAGTTCAGAGTCTTCAGGTCATACCTATATGAATACGAAATCCCTGTTGTTACTCTTGGTGTACAGAGAGGGTCAGATAATCAGAGAATACGTATTTTCCCCCCAATGTGGTTTCATTAAAATTTTTTTTGATTTAAATATAGTTGGTGCTATTATATAAGGTATACACAATTACATAGTGACTCACAATTTTAAAGGTTCAGTTCAGTTCAGTGACTCAGTCGTGTCCGACTCTGCAACCCCATGAACTGCAGCACACCAGGCCTCCCTGTCCATCACCAACTCCCAGAGTTCACTCAAACTTGTGTCCATCAAGTCGGTGGTGCCATCCAGCCATCTCATGCTCTGTCATCCCTTTCTCTTCCTGCCCCCAATCCCTCTCAGCATCAGAGTCTTTTCCAATGAGTCAACTCTTCACATGAGGTGGCCAAAGTATTGGAGTTTCAGTTTTAGCATCATTCCTTCCAAAGAACACCCAGGACTGATCTCCTTTAGAATGGACTGGTTGGATCTTCTTGCAGTCCATGGGACTCAAGAGTTTTCTCCAACACCACAGTTCAAAAGCATCAATTCTTCGGCACTCAGCTTTCTTCACAATCCAACTCTCACATCCATACATGACCACTGGAAAAATCATAGCCTTGACTAGACGGACGTTTGTTGGCAAAGTAATGTCTCTGCTTTTGAATATGCTATCTAGGTTGGTTATAACTTTCCTTCCAAGGAGTAAGCATCTTTTAGTTTCATAGCTGCAATCATCTGCAGTACTCCATTTAGTTATTATAAAATATTGCCTATATTCCCTGTATTGTATATCCTTGTGGCTTCTTTATACATAATAGTTTGTACCTATCCCCTTAATCCCTTATCCCTTGTATTACCCCTTCCCCCTTCCCTCTCCCCACTGGTAACCACTATTTTGTTTTCATTATCTGTGAGTCTGCTTTTTTTGTGTTATATTCTCTAGTTTGTTGTGTTTGTTAGATTCCACATGTAAGTGATATCATACACTATTTGTTTGACTTACTTCACTTAGCATAATACCATCTAAGTCCATCCATGTTGCTGTAAGTGGCAACATTTTCATTCTTTTTATTGGCTGAGCAGTATTCCATTTAAAGCTGAAACTCCTGTACTTTGGCCACCTCATGCGAAGAGTTGACTCATTGGAAAAGACTTTGATGCTGGGAGGGATTAGGGGCAGGAGGAGAAGGGGCAACAGAGGATGAGATGGCTGGATGGCATCACGGACTCGATGGATGTGAGTCTGAGTTAACTCTGAGAGATGGTAATGAACAGGGAGGCCTGGCGTGCTGTGATTCGTGGGGTCGCCAAGAGTCGGACATGACTGAGTGACTGAACTAAACTGAGTATTCCATTATATATAGATATCACATCTTTATCCATTCAACCCTTGATAGACTTAGGTTGTTTCCGTATCTTGTCAGTCATAATGCTGCTATGTACATTGGGATGCATATATTATCTTTTTGAATTGATGTTTTTGTTTTTTTCTGGATATGTAATGTTGAATCATATGATAATTCTGTTAGTAGTTTCTTGCATTTTGTAGTATTTTGAGAAACCTCCATATTATTTTTTCCCGTAGCTGCACCCATTTACATTCCCACCAACAGTATACAAGGATTCCATTTTTTTCCACATCCTCACCAACGTTTGTTATTTGTATTCTTTTAATGATAGCCATTCTGACAGGTGGAGAAGGAAATGGCAACCCACTCCAGTATTCTTGCCTGGAAAATCCCAGGGACAGAGGAGCCTAGTGGGCTGCTGTCTATGGGGTCGCACAGAGTCGGACACGACTGAAGCGATTTAGCAGCAGCAGCAGCATTCTGACAGGGGTAAGGTGACATTTCATTTTGGCTTTGATTTCCTTTTCCCTGATGATTAGCAATGTTGAATATCTTTTCTTGTGCCTGTTAGCCACCTGTATTTCCTACTTAGGAAAAATATCTGTTCAGTTCTGCCCATTTTTTAATCAGGCTGTTTTTTGATGCCAAGTTTTATGAACTATTTATGTATGTTGGATATTAACCCCTTATATGCCTTAAAGGGTTAAGGAATTAACCCCATATCATTTATAAATATCTTCTGCCAATCAGTGAAAGTGAAAGCACTCGGTTGTGTTCGACTCTTTGCGACCCCATGGACTGTAGCCTACCAGGCTCCTCCGTCCATGGGATTCTCCAGGCCAGAGTACTGGAGTGGGTTGCCATTTCCTTCTCCAGGGGATCTTCCTGACTCAGGGATCGAACGGGGTCTCCTGCATTCCAGGCAGACACTCTAACCTCTTGAGCCACCAGGGAAGCCCCAATCAGTAGGTTATCTTTTCATTTTGTTGATGGTTTCCGTTGCTTTGCTAAATCTTTTAAGTTTTCTTAGATCACATTTGTTTATTTTTCCTTTTATTTACTTTGTTTTAGGAGACAGATAAAATAGTGCTACAATTTATATCAAAGGGTATTCTGCCAGTGTTTTCCTCTAGGAACTTTATACGTTTTGGTCTTTAATCTGCTTTGAGTTTATTTTTGTAAATGGTGTTAGAGAATGTCTAATTTTGTTTTTTTATAAACAACTGTCCAGTTTTCCCCACTCTACTTATTGAAAAGACTTTTTGCTAATGTATATTCTTGCCTCTCTTATCAGATTAATTGACTGTAAGTACTTCAGTTTATTTCTGGGCTCTCTATACTTTTCCATTGATCTATGTGTCTTGTTTTTGTGCCAGTACCATTCTGCTTTGAAGTCAGGAAACATAATTCCTTTTACTCCATTCTTCTTTCTCAAGATTGTTTTGGCTGTTTGAGGTCTTTTGTTTCTATACAAGTTTTAAAATTATTTGTTGTAGGTATGAAAAATGCCCGTGGTGTTTTGATAGCAATCACACTGAATTGTAGATTCTCTTGGATAGTTTGGTCATTCCGACAGTATTAAATCATCTTGTCCAAGAACATGGTACCATCTTTCCATCTGTGGTGTCTTCAGTTTCTTTCACCAATGTCTTACTAATAAGTTTCTGAGTACAGATCTTTTACCTCCTTAGATAGGTTTATTCCTAGGTATTTTATTTGTTTTGATATGGTAAATGGGATTGTTCCTTAAGTTTCTTATTCTGATAGTTCAGTGTTAATATACAGAAATGCAAGAGGTTTCTGGATATTAATTTTGTATCCTACAGCTTTACCAAGTTCATTGATTAGCTCTAATAGTTTTCGATGGCATCTTTAGGATCTATGAATAGTATTGTGTCATCTGCCAACAGTGACAATTTCAGTTCTTTTCCAATTCAGGTTCCTTTTATTTCTTTTTCTTTTGCTGTGGCTAGGACTTCCAAGACTGTTAAATAAAAACGGTAAGGGTGGGCATCCTTGTCTCTTCTGATCTTAGAGGAAATTCTTTTAGCTTCTCACCACTGAGTATAATGTTAGGTATCAGTTTAGCATATATGGCTTCTATTATCTTATGTTCCCTCTATGCCCGTTTTCTGGAGAGTTTTTTTTTTCTTCCATAAATGGATGTGAATTTTGTCAGAAGCTTTTACTGCCTCTACTAAGATGATCGTATGGTTTTAATCTTCAGTTTTTTTTAATGTGGTATACCACATTGATTGATTTGTGGGTATCGGAAAGTCCTTGCATCTCTGAGATAAAATCCTACTTGATCATGGTGAATGATCCTTTTACTATATCGGATTCAGCTTGCTAATATTTTTTGAATATTTTTTGCGACTATGTTCATCAGTAATACTGGCCTTTATTTTTTTGGTGTCTTTGTTTGGTTTTGGTTTCAGGGTAATGCTGGCCCCATAGAATGAATATGGAAGTGTTCCTCTGAAATTTTTGAGAATAGTTTGAGAAGGATAGGTGTTAACTCTTCAAATGTTTGGTAGAATTCACCTGTGAAGCCACCTGGTCCTGGACTTGTGTTTGTTATGAATTTTTTAAATTATTAGCTTAATTTCACTACTGGTGATTGGTCCGTTCATATTTTCTCTTTTTGACTTCCTGATTTGGTCTTGGGATATGGTACTCTTATAAGAATTTGTCCATTTCTTCTAGGTTGTCCATTTTACTGGCATATAGTTTGTAGCTGTCTCTTAGGATCCTTTGTGTTTCTGTGGTCTGGGTTGTAACGTCTCCTTTTTCATTTCTCAGTTTATTGATTTAAACCCCCCCCTTTTTCTTAATAAGGCTGGCTAAAGTTTTTCAATCTTATTTATCTATTCAAAGAACCAACTCAGTTTCATTGGTCTTTCCTTTGTTTTTTAGTCTTTATTTCTACTCTGATCTTTTGCTTCTACTAACATTGGGTTTTGCTCTTTCTCTAGTTCCTTTAGGTGTAAAGTTAGGTTGTTAAGATTTTTCTAGTTTCCTGAGGTAAGTTTGTATTGCTGTAAACTACCCTGTTAAAACTGCTCTTACTTCATCTCACAGATTTTGGATTATTATGTTATCATTTTCATTTACCTTTAAGTATTTTTTTTTTTTAATTTCCTCTGATTTCTTCAGTGATCCACTGGTTGTTTAGCAGTGTCTTGTTTAGCTTCCACATGTTTGTGTGTTTGTGCTTTTTTGCAGTTGACCTCTAGTCTCATTTGTCTAATAAGTATTATTACTCTAGCTTTCTTCTGACTTCCACTTGCATAGAATAACTTTATCCATCCCCCCACTTTCACTGTGTGTCTCTAGAACTGAATGAAGCCTCTTATAGGTAGCATATATGTACAGGTTTTGTTGTGTCCATTCAGCCACTGTATTTCTTTTGATTGAAACATTTAGTCCATTTGCATTTAAGATTATTATCAACATGATATCCTTATTGCCATTTTGTTAATTGTTCGGGAGTTTTTTAGGTCTTTTTTTTCCCCTTTGTTTTCATGATTTGATCTTAAATGTTGTTTGGGTTTCCTTTTTGTGTGTGCATTATGGATGTTTAATTTTGTGGTTCCCATGAAGTTTTTATATGGCAATCTATATATTATAGCAGTCCCCAAGTGACTCAACAGTCAAGAGCCTGCCTGCCAAGGCCAGAGACACAAGAGACCCAGGTTTGATCCCTGGGTCAGAAAGACCCCCTGGAGGAGGAAATGGCAACCTCCTCCAGTATTCTTGCCTGAAGAATCCCACGGACAGAGGAGCCGAGTCAGACATGACTCTTTTATATAGCAATCTATATATTATATACATACACGATTGTTTTAACTTACTGGTCTCTCTATTTCAAATGCATTGTACTTTCCTCCCCTCGGTTACTGTTTTTGGTATGTTTTATATATTTTGTGTATCCCTTAACTGCTTATTGTGAATATAGATGATTTGACTACTTTTGTCTTTTAACATTCCTACTAGCTTTGTGCTTGGATGATTTTCTACCTTTACTGCATGCTTGCCTTTACTAGGGAGCTTTTTCATTGCATAATTTTGTTTCTAGTTGTGGCTTTTATTATGGTTTTTTGGGCTTCCCTGGTGGCTCAGAGATTAAAGCGTCTGCCTGGAATGTGGGAAACCCAAGTTCGATCCCTGGTTTGGGAAGATCCCCTGGAGAAGGAAATGGCAACCCACGCCAGTACTCTGGCCTGGAGAATCCCATGGAGGAAGGAGCCTGGTAGGCTGTAGTCATGGGGTCACAAAGAGTCAGACACAGCTGAGCGACTTCACTTTCACTTTTCTTTTTGGGGGCATAGAAAAGTTCTTTATCGTTTGTAAAGCTGGTTTGGTGGTGCTGTATTCTTTTAGCTTTTGCTCATCCATGATGCTTCACCAAATCTGAAGGAGAGCCTTGCTATGTATTCTTGTTTGGAGGTTATTCACTTTCATCACTTTAAATATATTGTGCCACTCCTTTCTGGCCTGCAGAATTTCTGCTGAAAAATTACCTGATAGTCTTATGGGGATTCCCTTGTATGTTTATTGTTTTTCTCTTGCTGCTTTTAATATTCTCTTTAATTTTTCTCATTTAAATTACAGTGTCTTGATGTTTTCCTCTTGGGGTTAATCCTCTCTGGGACTCTGCTTCCTGGATTTACATGACTGTTTCCATTCCCAGGTTAGGGAAGTTTTCAATTAGTATATCTTCAAATATGTTCTCAGCTCCTTTTTCCCTTCTCCTCATTCTGGGACCCCTATAATGCAAATAATTAATGTGCTTATTGTAGTCCCAGAGGTGTCCAGCTCACTGGTTCATGTCTCTGTGTTGCTTAGTCTGTTTTTGATTCCTTCATGTATATTTTCCATTTCAATTATTGTGTTCTTTATGTTTATTCTTACCGTTAAAAATTTTCTAACTTCTCTGTGCATTCATTCTTTTCCCAAGTTCTTTCATTATTACCCTGAACTCTTCTTGGTTAAGCTGTATATCTACTTCATTCTTCTTTCGTCTGGAACATGTTTCTCATTTTGTGTGTTCTTGCAGAAGTGGCCTTCTCTAGGAAACATCTTTTGCATTCTAGCGGTGCAGTCCCCTCTCATTTCCTATGCTATATGCCCTAGGCATTCTCCTCCGCCCCCAACAAGGGTGGTGTGGGTCCTTGATTGTGGCAAGCAGGCTATGTGGGGAGTCTGGTAAGCTTAGCACCTGTTATGGTTGGTTGCCATGCCTTGCCTGGTTCACAGGCTGCCAGCTGCTGGTTGGTGGGGCCTTTCTGTTTTCAGGACCCCAGGGGCTGCAGGGCTAGTGCTGGCTCACTGGTAAGCGGAGCCAAGGTCCAGAAGACTGAGGCTGTTGCCTGCCCACTGGTGATGGGCTTCATGCCAGGTCCCAGGGTAGCTCCTCAAATTAGTTCCAGACTACTGGCAGGCAAAGCCAGATCCTGGAGTCAGGCTGCAGGGCCCAGAGATCCCAGAGCTGGTGTCAGTGGGGGGTGGGGGTGTGGTTCCAGACACAGCTGGGTATGGGGTGTCCCTAAGCTTGTTTTGGCATGCTAATGGGCAGGGCCAGGGCCCAGCTTGTCCCAGTGCATGGTGTGGCTAGCTGTGGGTAGGCTGGGCCCACTGGCTGCAAGATTTTGGTTTTGAGTCTGAGGTCTGGTATCCCTCTCCCCCACCTCCCTTTAAACAACCTGTCTGCTGTTATCCTACCCAGTAAGTTGTGTGGCCTGAGGTGTCCCAGCACTGGCCCCTAACAGCTGTTGGGTGGGGCCAGGTCTTGGCACTGATGAGCTGGAGAGAAGATCCTACAACAGTGCCTGCCCATCCAGTGTCCACATGGCTGAAGGAACTCCCAAGTATGACAGCTGCTGATGCCTGTGTCCCCGGGGTCAGCTGCAGCCACCCACCCTGCTACCTCTCCGAGAGACTCCCCAAGACCAGCAGGTAGGTGTGGCCCGATGTCCTGTCAATTTTCTGCTTTTACCCTGGGTCTCATCACAGAGAGATTGTGTGCCCTTTAAAAGGGGAGTCAATTTTGTGAGTCCGAAAGGACTGGGAGAAATAAGCCCCACTGACCATCAAAGCCAAATGCTCTGGGGACTCAACTTCTTGGTGCAGGACCCTCAGGCTGAGGAGCCCAATGTGGGGCTCAAAACTTATTCCTATGAGAAAACTTCTGCAATAGAACTATACCAGTTTGTGGGTCTCCCATCCCAAGAGGGGCAGTATGGAACATGACTATATCCAAGTCTGCCCCTCCTTCCCAGTCTCACTGTAGTTTTTTTTTTTTTTTTTATGTCTTTAGTTGTAGAAGATCTCTTCTGGTTGGTTCTGGTCTTTTTCCTTGACATTGTTCTGCAGGTAGCTGATTTTGCAGTGCTCATAAGACAGGGTCTGTCTACTCCACCTTTGCTGTAGCACAAAAACACATTTAAATTGCTTTGGCTTTTATCTTATTGATAAATTCATATAATTTGAGTTTGATACAAATCTGAAACACATCATCTGGATTTTGAGTCACCCATTACTATGTGACTTTTTTAAAAAATGGATTGTAAACTGAAAGCTTCAGCTCACAAAGTATCACACTAAATCTTTTAATTGCAGAAAGGATTTAATGTGCAAATACCCAGGTATAAGTAAACCTGGTAAACTTACACTATCATAAGGGCTTTTTATATTGCTTTGCCCATGCAGATGCTACAGTTGGGTCACTGCTCTAGCCCACAAAGCTTTCATCCAGCCCAGACAGCAACATGTACATAAGCACTCATGTGTCATAGACAGTGGCTTCTGGACCAGCTGATCCAAATTCTTTTTAGTAACATCCCTGGGCTCCAAGAAAGCCTATTTTTTGGCTAGGGAACTATGCGTTTCCCAGGTGGCACTAGTGGTAAAGAACTCACCTGCCAGTGCAGGAGAGGAGTGTTTGATCAGTGTTTGATCTTCCTGGGTCAGGAAGATCCCCTGGAGGAGGGTGTGCCAGTCCACTCCAGAACTCTTGCCTGGGGAATTCCATGGACAGAGGGAGTCTGGCGGTCTATAGTTCATAGGGTCCCAAAGAGTTGGACATGGAACAACAGACTGGTTCCAAATCGGGAAAGCAGTACATCAAGGCTGTATATTGTCACCCTGCTTATTTAAACTATGCAGAGTACCTCATGTGAAATGCTGGTCTGGGTGAAGCACAAGCTGGAATCAGGATTGCCGGAAGAAATATCGATAACCTCAGATATGCAGATGATACCACCCTTATGGCAGAAAGTGAAGAAGAACTAAAGAGCCTCTTGATGAAAGTGAAAGAGGAGGGTAAAAAGTTGACTTAAAACTCAACATTCAGAAACTAAGATCATGGCATCTGGTCCCATCACTTCATAGCACATAGATGGGAAAACAGTGGCGGACTTTATTTTGGGGGCTCCAAAATCACTGCAGATGGTGACTGCAGCCATTAAATTAAAAGACACTTGCTCCTTGGAAGAAAAGCTATGACCAACCTAGATAGCGTATTAAAAAGTAGACACGTTACTTTGCCAACAAAGGTTTGTATGGTCAAAGCTGTGGTTTTTCCAGTAGTCATTTATGGATGTGAGAATTGGACTATAAAGCTGAGCACCAAAGAATTGATGCTTTTGAACTGTGGTGTTGGAGAAGACTCTTGAGAGTCCCTTGGACTGCAAGGAGATCCAACTAGTCTATCCTAAAGGAAATCGGTTCTGAATAGTCATTGGAGGGACTGATGCTGAAGCTGAAATTCCAATACTTTGACCACCTGGTACAAAGAACTGACTGATTGGAAAAGACCCTGGTACAGGGAAAGATTGAAGGTGGGAGGAAAAGGGGGACAACAGAGAATGGTTGGCATGGTATCACTGACTCAATGGACATGAGTTTGAGTAGGCTCCGGGAATTGGTGATGGACAGGGAAGCCTGTCATGCTGCAGTCCATGGGGTTGCAGAGTCAGACATGACTGAATGACTGAAGTGACTTAGCATACATGCAGGAAACTACCCATTTCATCTGTCTCCAAAACATTGTCTCAGAGCAAAATGTTCTTGTATTGAGCATTCTCTCCCTCAGGTGACCTCTTAATTGTGCCTCCTGAAGGCTGTCAAGAGTGCACTTAATGCCCGTAGATCTTTTCTAGATATAAGCTTGTCCTATTCTATTTAATACAGTATTAGAACGGATGAATATAAAGCTGCTGATGACAGTTAAGGTCTGTTACTGGAGCTCAGTTGTTTCACTATATATATAGGCCCTTCTCAGTTTTAAGTTCATGTAGTATTTCTAGCTGTTTACTAGTTCGTCTTCCAGAAAGCTCTGACTATAGCAGGAGAGGTTTCTCATTCTTTGCCTCGTTTCACCCAATAGCCTACCAGCAGACTCTATA
Organism: Madoqua kirkii; assembly: GCA_006408675.1. Classification (NCBI taxonomy): domain Eukaryota; kingdom Metazoa; phylum Chordata; class Mammalia; order Artiodactyla; family Bovidae; genus Madoqua; species Madoqua kirkii. The sequence continues at coordinate 14,312 of SJYC01080260.1, forward strand.
TGTGTGAGTGAGGGACAGGCCTAATTTCTACTGACTGAACTTTTATCTTATTTGAGAAGGATAGTTTATCACTTAGAAGCCAACACATTCCAGCCAGGGATTAGTGACCAATAAAACTCATTTCTTCATACTAGGCAGAGTGTTTGATTATTGAGCTCTCCATCCTGCTCCTGATAACACTGTTCACAAACCTTCCATGTATGCTGTGTACCCAGACACACTCAAAGGCACCACTTACACTCGGAGAATGGGAAAAAAGGGCTTTCTGACCTTCCAGGCTGACTTTCCGTTAGTGAACTAACCTGTGCCCTCAACTTTATCTCCTTTACCTGTAAGGGGAGTGGGTGATGGATTCCACTTAAATTGTCCACTTAGTTTACTTCTCCGGTACTGGTATCTGCACTTCTCATTCACCCTCACCACTTACCTCATAGTACAATCACTTACCAGCCATGTGCAACAGCTTCTTTATATATAGACTGAGCTGAGAGGTGTCTCTTGGCCCCCAGACTGAGTTCCAGAAATGTGTTTTTACATATCCTCCTGGGCACTTGCATCTGGTCAGAGCTCCCAGTGGACAACCTGCCTGGGTGGAGTGTCTACTGGGACACCATAGAGAATCCCTATCAAGACCTAAGCAGCAATCAGGACTGTAACTTTGAGAATGACCTAAGTCTGCTGATGCCTTGGTCCTATGCAGAGGTGTTAGCAGCAAGGGGACTTTTTTCAGGACAGTGACAGAGCTAGAATCATCTTACTGTTGTTTAGTCGCTAAGTCATGTCTGACTCTTTTGTGACCCCCATGGACTGTAGCCCAGCACACTTCTCTGTCCATGGGGTTTCCCAGGCAAGAATACTTGAGTGGCTTGCTGTTTCCTTCTCCAGGGCATTACTGCACTAACCAGTCTTGAACTACAAATAAGTCACTAACTGGATGTTTTCTTTTTAAAAGTAAAACTGACCACTCTTCATAATCTCACTTCCCTGGGGTAGTTAATACTTCACAGATGTTGCTGGACCAAAACCATTCTGTTTGGAGAGATGTACAAATGACTGCAGAAGGTGGTGTTATCAGGCACAAGAAAAATGCACAACTTGCTACTCCTATGCACCATCCCTGCCAAAAGTGATTAATTTTCCTCTAGTATCTTGTACTGGTGGCTCAGCGAGAAAGAATCTGCCTGTGAAGTAAGAGACGCAGGTTTGATTCCTGGGTTGGGAAGACCCCTGGAGAAAGAAAGTTCAACCCACTCCAGTATTCGTTGCCTAGGAAACCCCGTAGACAGAGGAGCCTGGCAAGCTATAGTCCCCAGGGTCACAAGAGTTGAACGTGACTTAGCGACTAAACAATAGCAATCTTACAGCTTCACCATCAGACTTCTGTCTTTCAGAAGAGCAGGGTCAAAAGAAAAATCTCCACACTACTGTTTAACTCTTAGTAGTAGCATTCATCCATCCCTGAGGAATGACTACACCCCAGACCTTATCTCTATTACACTGTCCACAGTTCTCTTCTACTCAAGCTGACTTATAAAAACTGCTTTTATTAATACCAAGAATATAATGCTGAGAAACACTGTTCTGTTACATCATAGTTTATTATGTTTGTCGCATACATCTCTAATCATCTTGAAGGATCTGAGCCACTTTGATACAACAGAGAAACATTCTGATTCCCAAACCAGATGCAAAGCTTCATTTAGTGAGTGGGTTTTCATACACTGCCTTCCTTATCAATCCATTATATTTTCCAGGGAAAAACAGAAACGGGATTCTCTATCCCCTTGCATCGGGGGACAAAAGGGGATCTTCCTAACATTTCTAAAGAAATGTGGCAAACAACACAACCCTGTCTCAGCTTTAGAGTGACCTTAAGAAAGCAGCAAGGACTACCCAAGCTCCACTGTGTTCCTAGGACCTCCAGAAAAATAGCTCATGTGAACTCAAACATTTTAACCCTGAACTGACACCCTCCCTGACTTCCTTAGAATCATGTCATCCAAACTCAAACCCTGGACAGATCCCCTTCCCACTTCTTCCTCCTGAGCCTCCTCATGCTTCTTCATGGAGAGGATGCTCACTGCAAAAAAAAAGAGAAACCCTGACTTGGTTTAACTATAGAGCTGTTGCTGGGGGTCTGTAGCTGCTGGGCTTCATTACACCAGGAAAGGAGAGCGTGCAGAACTAGCAGTCTTCCAGCCCCACGTGTTCCCTGAGTGGTCAGAGAGAAGAAAATTTGGTGCTAATTTTTCTGGTGGCAGGGGGTGGAGGGGTGGTGGTGAGGGTAGAACATGGCCTCTTCTATTTTATGCCTATAAGTAACATATTATGCATGTAAGTAACATTTTTAACTATGCAAGAAAATAATCTGAAGAATTTGAGAAAAGCTCTATTTTCTTCAACTAATAGGTAAAGAAAAAAGGTTTAGATGTGTCCTTAACATTCTCATAGCCATAGTATAGATAGATTGTACGTTAAACATTCAGCATTGTGAACACATCTTTACCCAAGTCCCTTGAAATAATATCAAAAGCACTGGTTTTGAAACTTTCAGAAGATAAAATATTTCATAGTCTCCACTTCAAAGAGCAAAAGTCACAAAACCACAGGGCAAAAGACTGAGAGATTTAATCTAAGGATACCAACAATGTTAATTGCCATCCCACAGGTGCCTTGGAAACCTTGCCATTTCTCACCAAATTGAATTTATTTCACTCTTTAAATGTGAGAATGCTTCTGTTGCATTGTACCTCCTGCATGTTCAGTTGCTTCTATCGTGTTCAACTCTTACTGGCCACCAATTCTTGTATGTGCACAAACACACAAACAGAATAATCAATGGCTAAATGGAAAGGAAATCTTAAGCAAAATACTGCAGCAACACCCAGTGGAATGCAGGCAATCTCACCTATCTGAGGGAGGAAGATACTATTCTGAGAATTTCCATCAGATTGGCTCATCATTTACTAAGGAAACCAGCAGCACGGGGCTCTTCCTTTAAACTACTCAAGTTACCCACCATCACAAGGGCTAATATTAGCTTTTCAGTTCAGTTCATTCGCTCAGTTGTATCCAACTCTGAGACACCACGAATCGCAGCACGCCAGGCCTCTCTGTCCATCACCAACTCCCGGAGTTCACTCAAACTCATGACTTTTCCAAATGAGTCAACTCTTCTCATGAGGTGGCCAAAGTACTGGAGTTTCAGCTTCAGCATCATTCCTTCTAAAGAAATTTACCTTTTAGGAACTAGCAGATCTGGAAGCCCTTTTGGCCTAACTTTTAGAACAGCCACTAGGTGGAGCAAGGGCTAGCACTTTCCTGTGAGTTGAGTGTAAGTCCGCAGGGACCTGTATAGTAGGAGATGTAGAAAGAGCAAGAGAAGTCATCTTGAAGGGCTTGACCATACACCTCACCTCCCTACATACCGTGCATAGCCCTTACAATCCTGGTCTGCCCATATTCCGAGACATCCTCTGGGTCAGTCCAGTATGTAGCGGTTCAGTTCAGTTGCTCAGTCATGTCCGACTTTGTGACGCCATAGACTGCAGTACGCCAGGCTTCCCTGTCCATCACTAACTCCTGGAGCTTACTCAGACATGTCCACTGAGTCAGTGATGCCATCCAACCATTTCATCCTCTCTCATCCCCTTTTCCTTCCGCCTTCAATCTTTCCCAGCATCAGGGTGTTTTCCAGTGAGTCAGCTCTTCTCATCAGGTGGCCAAAGTACTGGAGTTTCAACATCAGCATCAGTCCTTTCAATGACTATTCAGGACTGATCTCTTTTAGGATGTACTGGTTGGATCTCCTTGCAGTCCAAGGGACACTCAAGAGTCTTCTCCAGTACCACAGTTCAAAAGCATCAATTCTTTGGTGCTCAGCTTTCTTCACAGTCCAACTCTCACATCCATACATGACTACTGGAAAAACCATAGCCTTAACTAGACACACCTTAGTCGGCAAAGTAGTGTCTCTGCTTTTTAATATGCTGTCTAGGTTGGTCATAACTTTTATTCCAAGGATGAAGCATCTTTTAACCTTATGGCTGCAGTCACCATCTGCAGTGATTTTGGAGCCCCCCAAAATAAAAGTTTCCACTGTTTCCCCATCTATTTGCCATGAAGTCATGGGACCAGATGACATGATCTAAGTTTTCTGAATGTTGAGTTTTAAGCCAACTTTTTTTGGTCTCGAGTATGTAGCAGCGTCTACAACCAAATATCATAAATGCATTAAATACAAAGGACAGCAGCTAAGAAGTATCACAGTAAGCTAGGCCCTTGGCAATCAGGACAGGAAGAAGGCAAGACTCTTCATTGGCCCCACATGGCTGCGTTTGCCAGGCTGATTTCCCTTAGCGTCCTGCTGCACACCAGCCAGCAGATTCACTTTGCAGAGAGACCACCACTGTCACCCAGTCCTCCAGCTGATTCCCTGCCCTCAAGCTAAGGAGGAAATCTAGCAGGACAATACAGAGAGGTCCTGACCAGTAAGAAAAAGATAAGCCTTAAGAGTATTCTCAGATAATGCCACCCAGGCCTGTGTTTCCTGTCCTGGCTGCAGTACCACACGGTCTGTCCACCCCCAGTCACCACAGCTGGTGCCACAACTAGCCTGCAGCAGCAGGGTTATAAGGTAAGTGGAAACACCAGAACTTGGCCAGTGAACTGGGATTCCTTGATCACTATCAATGTCCGTGGTGAGATAGAACAACAAGAGTACAACCATTGTGAAAAAAGATCAGACAGTAGTCTAGGGTCCAATTCACCTGTCCTCAGTTAATATTCCTAAAACCAGTAGCTTTTAACAGTTTAGGGGTGGTGGGTACAATCAATTACCCAACCAAGTAACTCCCAAAGCATTTGATAAAGGAAGAAAGCAGGTTCTTGTGTTTTGCCTGCATGCACCAGCCATACCCGTGCAGTCAGATCGACCAGGAGCACAGGATGTCTACTTTATAACTGGAAAGAGACTCTGAGGTTAACAGGGTATCATCAGTATAAGGGTCTAGAAAGACATGCCTCACAGTAGACAGCGCCCATAGGGTCTCCTCTAGGGGGGCCACTTTGGGATTAGCACCCCACCCTATCTCCCCAAACCCCACCCCAGTCTGTTTCCCATTTTTATTTCCCTACATCTCAGCACTCACCAGAGCTTCTTTGCTGGCTCACCAGTGGTTGAGCTGCATCCGGCAGGCCTGCAAGTTTTAAAGTTGCCCATTCTAGAGGTTGAGGAAAGAGCCCAGAGTAAGTGGCAGAGACATTAGTGGTTTATTGAATTAGGGATCTTACATATCTGAAGCCAGAGGTCTTCCAAGAACATCCAGCTGGGTATAGCAAACAAGACAGACCCGTCACCTTTGCTACTCTAGTTGAGGGGGCGGGGGGCAGATACAGACTAGTATTTCAAGGCAAAACTGACCTGAGGTTGGTTCATCGGTTACTAAAGAAACCAGCAGCTGGGGCCAGTCCCTCACAACCCCTTAGGTTAATGTCCATCACCAGGGCTGATATTTCTCCTTAATGAACTAGCAGTGGAGCCCTTTTGGTCTAAGCACTAGAACAACCATTAGGTAGGGCAGGGGCAAGGACGGGTCTAGCAGGGGTTGGAGAAGAGCCATCTTCAGCAACCTGACCATACATTCTGCCTGCACAACTTATTATCCTGGTGTTCCTCATCAGAGACACCTGTGGGGTCAGTCTAGTGTGTAGAGGTGCCCTGCAACCAAACAATAACAATAGAGCAGCTAAGAAGTGTCATAGTAAACTAGGCCCAGGACAGGAAGAAGGCAAGGGTCTTCGCTGGCCCCACGTGGCTGCATTAGCCAGACTGATTTCCCATCCAGTGCTGCTGCACACCCAGCCAGCACACTCACTTTGCAGTGAGGCCACCATGGTCACCCAGTCCTCCAGCTGATTCCCCACCCTCGTCGGAGAAAATCCAGAAGGATGATACAGGGAGGTTCTGACCAGTAAGAAAAAGACAAGCCTTGACACCATCTCAGATAATGTCACCCCTGCCTATGTTTCCTGCCTTGGCCTGCAGTAGCACACAGTCTGTTCACCATCAGTCCCCACAACAGATGCCACATAATAAGACTCCAGTTAGCCTGCGAGCAGCAAGCTTGTAAGTCAGGTAGAAATACCAGTGCTTACCATCCTTATCCGCTCATGAGACAAAGTCTCTTAAAACAGGCAACTCGCTGTTCTACTCATGGAGGCTGCTTTGGTTTTCTGTTTTCTTTTTTTGCCCCTTCTCCCATGGGCACAAGTCCTCTGTTGTAATAAAAAGTTTGCTTGCCTAAGAGTCTTCTGGAAGTGGTATCATTTCTATGATTTTGCTGCCCAAGGATCTAGAAAGGGCTTGGGAACAATGGCAGTCCTGTTTATTGCTCACAGCTGTTCTAGATTCCCCAGAATTGATTTTTGCCATTGCTTGATGACTCATAGAAGCTTGTGGTTATGGTTTCCACTGCTTCTAAGACACTGTGGACAGCAGACAGCTGTGGTTTCATGACACTGTGTCCTTGCTCCATCTTCTTCCAAAGCTGGGCCCAGAAGCTCCATGGTATCTTAATATGTTGGGTTCACAACAGGTTCCAGTGAAACCCTTGAAGGGAACTGGTCACACCCAGTTCACAAGCCTGTGGCTCTGGGGATAGGGGTGGTAGGTTGCTGGTACAATCGATTACTGATCAGGTTACTCCCAAAGTATTCGACAGGACACCCCAGCCCTTGCATTTTGCCTGCATTCACCAGCCATCCCAACACAGATTGGCCTCGAGCACAGGGCTGCTACTTTTAAACTGGAAACTGAGGTTAACAGGGTATCACCAGTAAAAGGATTGAGCAAGACATGCCTCATGGTGAACAGCAGCCACAGGGTCCCTCATGCTAGTGCAAAGCCACCTTGAGATTAGTGCCCCTGCCTATTCCCCCCACTTTCCCTACCCCGACCCCAGTCTATTTCCCATTTTTATTTTCCTACATCTCAGCACTCAAAACTTCTTTGGCTTCTTGGCTGGTTCACCTGTGGTTGAGCTGTACCTGGCATGCCTGCAAGCCTTAGTGTAGCCTAATCTGTCAACTGAGCAAAGAGCCCAAGGTTGGTGGCAGAGACATCGTGGTTTATTGGACTGAGGATGCTACATAGCCAAAGGTTCTCAAAGAACACCCAATTGTCAACAGCAAACAGCAGGTAAGAAAGGCCAGGCATCCTTGATACTTGGTGCCCAGGAGTAGGTGGAGATTAGCATTTCTATGGGAAACAGACTTTAGGGTGGCTCATCATTTACCAAGGAAACCAACAGCAGGTTCCACTCCCTCAGAACACTTTAGGCTCATGACCATCACCAGGATTGGTATTTCCCTTTCAGGAACTAGCGGGTGGAGCTACTTCTCCCTAAGCATTGAAACAACCACTAGGTGGGGCTGGGGCAAGCAGGTGCCTGTGAGTGGGGTGTAAGTGCAGCAGAAATGCTCTAGCAGGGAGCATAGAAAGGGCAGAATAGCCATCTTGAGGGCATGAACGTACACCAAACTCCCTACATAACCTTGCACAATCCTTACAATGCTGCCCCATCCTAGACATCAGTATGTCGCTGGGTCAGCCCAGCAACCAAATACCACAAATTAATACAAGGGAAAGCAGCTAAGAAGTGTCACAGTAACCTAGGCTCTGGGCACCCAGGACAGGAAGAAGATAAGACCTCGTTGGCCCCCACATGGCTGCATTAGCCAGGCTGATTTCCCACAGCGTCCTGCTGCACACCAGCCAGCAGACTCACTTTGCAGAGAGGCCACCCCTCTCGCTGGCGCTCCAGCTGATCCCCTGCCCTCAGGCCAGGGAGGAAATCCAGCAGGACTCTGAGGTTAACAGGGTATCACCAGTAAAAGGATTGAGCAAGACATGCCTCATGGTGAACAGCAGCCACAGGGTCCCTCATGCTAGTGCAAAGCCACCTTGAGATTAGTGCCCCTGCCTATTCCCCCCACTTTCCCTACCCCGACCCCAGTCTATTTCCCATTTTTATTTTCCTACATCTCAGCACTCAAAACTTCTTTGGCTTCTTGGCTGGTTCACCTGTGGTTGAGCTGTACCTGGCATGCCTGCAAGCCTTAGTGTAGCCTAATCTGTCAACTGAGCAAAGAGCCCAAGGTTGGTGGCAGAGACATCAGTGGTTTATTGGACTGAGGATGCTACATAGCCAAAGGTTCTCAAAGAACACCCAATTGTCAACAGCAAACAGCAGGTAAGAAAGGCCAGGCATCCTTGATACTTGGTGCCCAGGAGTAGGTGGAGATTAGCATTTCTATGGGAAACAGACTTTAGGGTGGCTCATCATTTACCAAGGAAACCAACAGCAGGTTCCACTCCCTCAGAACACTTTAGGCTCATGACCATCACCAGGATTGGTATTTCCCTTTCAGGAACTAGCGGGTGGAGCTACTTCTCCCTAAGCATTGAAACAACCACTAGGTGGGGCTGGGGCAAGCAGGTGCCTGTGAGTGGGGTGTAAGTGCAGCAGAAATGCTCTAGCAGGGAGCATAGAAAGGGCAGAATAGCCATCTTGAGGGCATGAACGTACACCAAACTCCCTACATAACCTTGCACAATCCTTACAATGCTGCCCCATCCTAGACATCAGTATGTCGCTGGGTCAGCCCAGCAACCAAATACCACAAATTAATACAAGGGAAAGCAGCTAAGAAGTGTCACAGTAACCTAGGCTCTGGGCACCCAGGACAGGAAGAAGATAAGACCTCGTTGGCCCCCACATGGCTGCATTAGCCAGGCTGATTTCCCACAGCGTCCTGCTGCACACCAGCCAGCAGACTCACTTTGCAGAGAGGCCACCCCTCTCGCTGGCGCTCCAGCTGATCCCCTGCCCTCAGGCCAGGGAGGAAATCCAGCAGGACAATACAGGGAGATCCTGACCAGTAATCAAAAGACAAGCCTTAAGAGCACTCTCGGATAATGCCACCCAGGCCTGTGTTTCCTGTCCTGGCTGCAGTACCACACAGTCTGTCCACCCCCAGTTCGCACAGCAGGTGCCATGTCATAAGCCTTCCAATGAGCCCTGTAGCAGCACGGTTGTAAGGAAAAGTGGAAATGCCAGTGCTTACCAGCCTCATCAGCCATTCCTGAAATCCATGGTCAGTAAAGTGGGATTCCTTGTCGCTATCAGTGTACATAGGAAGACAAGAGTACATCCATTTTGAAAAAAGACCAGACAATGTTTTGGGGTCCTGAGTCTGGGTACCTGGCAACGGTCTCCCAGAAATAAAAGAACTTTCTCTCTGCTACACTAAAGCGTACACCTAGTTCGCAAGGCAAGAGGGTCCATCCACTGTAACCTTTAACCGTGCCTGTTTTTGTGCTTTCTTTCAGAAAATTCTCACACACTCCTTTCCCCACAATGAAGCTCACCATTCCTGATAGCCACCATGGGCCTCCTGCTGCCGACCAAGAAGTGTGATGATTTCTTGACATTATCAGTCACCAGAGACAAACCCTCCCATTTGCTGGAAATGCAACTCGCCCCCCTCTACTCAGGGAGCTGGCTTTTTCTTGCCCCTTCTCCTTTGTGCACATGCTCTTTGAATAAAAATCTTTGCTTCCCCAAGAGTCTTGTGGAAATGATATCATTCCTATGTTGGAGCCCAAGGATCTGGAAAGTGCCCAGGAACTTTGGGAATCCCATTTATCCCACACAGCTGTTCTAGATTCCCCATCCGTGGTTTTTCACGTTGCTCTTGCCTCATTGAAGCCTGTGGTTATGGCTTTCATTGCTTCTAAGACATTGCAGATGGCAGAGAGCTGTTGTGCCATCACAGTGAATCATTGCTCTGCCCCCTTCCAGTGCCCCAAAGCTCCAGAGTATCCCTAGTATACTACCTTTGCCAGAGGCCTGGATAAAATCTTTCTGGGGAACTGGCCATGCCCAATTTACATCCTGTCCTCAGTTAAATATCCCTAAATCTTGTGACTGTTAATTGTTTAGCAGTGTTCAGTTGGGGGTCTGCTTGATTACCCAACCAGGTTAACTCCCAAAGTACCTGATAGGAAACCCAGGTCCTTGCATTTTGCCTGCATTCACCAGCCTTCCCTGTCCAGTCAGATAGACCATGAGCTCAGGGCTGCTGCTTTTCACCTGGAAACAGACCCTGAGGTTAAGAGGATATCAGCAGTAGAAGGATCTAGAAAGATAAAACTTACAGTGGACAGTGGCCTCAGGGTCCCCCTTGCTAGTGGAGGGCCACCTTGGGATTAGCACCCCTCCCCAAAACCCTTCCAGTCTGTTTCCCATTTTTATTTCCCTACATCTCAGCACTCACCAGAGTTTCCGTGGCCTCTTGGCTGGCTCACCAGTGGTTGAGTGGCATCCCTCATGTCTTCAAGCCTTAGAGCTGCCCACTCTGGAGACTGATGAAAGAGCCCAGAGTTGGTGGCAGAGACACAAGTGGTTTATTGGACTGGGGATCTTATGGTCTTAGTAGAAGGTCCTCAAAGAACACCCCACTGTGAACAGCAAACAGCAGGCAGGATGTGCCAGTCATCTTTGCTACTCAGTGCCTGGGGAGGACAGAGATGATGTTTTCCAGGGGGAACTGACCTCAGGTTGGCTCATCAGTTACCAAGGAAACCAGGAGCCAGGCCATCCCTCACAACCCCTCGGGTTAATGAGCAACACCAGGGCTGATATTACCCTTTAGTGAAGTAGCAGACGTAGCTGCTTTAGCCCAAGCAGTAGAATGCCCCCCAAACTGGGTGGGGCACTCATGTTCCTGTGAGTGGGGGTCTAAGTCTGCAGGAACCGGTCTAGCAAGGGATGTAGAAAGAAGAGAACATCCGGGTTGAATTGCCTAAGCATACAGCGTGTGCACTGTTTACAAAGTAATTTGTTGGAAACATATTCTATGACTTCCAATGGTTAGGGTTTATCAACCTTGGCACTGCAGACATTGAGGGCAGATCACTCTTTGTCGTGCTGTCTATCCTGTGTGGACTGTAGGGCACTGAAGAGCATCCCTCACCTTTATCCATTAGATGCCAGTGTCAGCCCTCATCACCAGTTTTAGTGACTGGAAATGTCTCCAGACATCGCCAACATCCCCTCGGGGACAAAAGTCTCCTCACTGAGAATCAGTGGATTATGTCATAATAGCTTGCTCACTGGACCACTCACTTTTGAGCTCAAGCTCCCCATGTAAAAAGTACAACTACACTGAGTGCACCATGCTCACAGGAACACCAGGCCACGGGACAGGTCGTGGAGAGGTGCGTCGCTGCCCAGGGCCAGTTGAGGTCCCAGCTGGGGCTTATTAGCATCAGATCTATAGGTGAAAGCACCCACCAACTGCCAGATCACCCCCAGCTACCCAGTGATCTGTGCATCTGAGGCTCTAAAAAATTGTGAAACAGGTACAAGCCATTCCTTCTGTGCCCTGTGGAAATAAATCCCTGACTTACAGAATCTGTGAGCTGAGACAATTATTATGTAGGGTGATGATCTTAGAGTAAGTTATTTCAAAGCTATAGTTACAGGGAATTGTTTGTATTGTGCAGAAAATGTTTTAAGCTACTAAATTTTATGATAACTTGCAATGCAGAATATTTACCATAACATGCTCTATGCTTGGAGTCAACTAATACAGGGAGCACAAACAAATTATGATAATTCCTTCAGCAATTTCACTTGGAGTACCAGGGCAAATTGCTTCCTTTCCTCTCCGTGCAGTCACTAGGGGAAATGATAGAGCTGTGGCTTCAAAATAAAACCATAGGACTCCTATCTTTTATTATTATTATTATTGTTTATTTATTTTTGGCTTGCTTGCTCTTCTTTGCCACACCCAGGCTTTCTATAGTTGCAGAAGGCAGGGCTACTCTCTAGGGGTGGTGCACAGGCTTCTCATTGCAGTGGCTTCTCCTGGTGCAGAGTACGGGTCCTAGAACTCAGGAGTTATGGGCTCAGGAGTGTGGCTCTAGGGGTTAGTTGCCCTGCCCTTACTGGATGATGGGTCTAACCTGTGTCCCTTGCATTGGCAGGTGGATTCTTAGCCACTAGACCAACAGGGAAGTGCCAATGTCATTCTTTTTTTAAAAGAAAATATTAATTTATTAGGCTGTGCCGGGTGTTAGCTGCAGCATGCGGAATCTAGTTTCCTGACTAGGGATCAAACCTGGGCCCCTTGCACTGGGAGCCTGGAGTCCTACTAGACCACCAGGGAAGTGCCCTATGTCATACTTAACCTTGTATTCAATACAAAGAGAAAGTAGAGCACTTCCATTCTCTATGTATAAGGATACACATGGAGTATAAAAATAGATACACAGTATATCTGTGATATCAAAATTTCATAGTGTGGGCAAATTAGAAAAAATATCTCAAAAGACTCTGGATGGGGGGAAAGGGAGGCAATAATGAAAAAAAATTAACAGTTGAGAAATGCTGTCAGAACACATTTGGAGAGTGCAAAATGAAAAGCAAAAACAAAAGTAGAAAGTAAGAGGGAACTTTCAGAAAATGGAAACCATGGGCTCCTACTTAAGACACAGGCCTGAAGGAAGGGCTTCAGGGAACCTAGAGAGCAGGTTCACAGAGTCACCCACCGCCCCAGGCCAGCAGCATCTGCAAGGTCCCCGATGGCCCCAGCCTGGTCCTCACTCCTGGCTCTGCTGCTGCTCAGCTGCAACACCATCTGCTCTCTGGGCTGCCACCTGCCTCACACCCACAGCCTGGCCAACAGGAGGGTCCTGACACTCCTGCGACAACTGAGGAGGGTCTCCCCTTCCTCCTGCCTGCAGGACAGAAATGACTTCGCATTGCCCCAGGAGGCGCTGGGTGGCAGCCAGTTGCAGAAGGCTCAAGCCATCTCTGTGCTCCACGAGGTGACCCAGCACACCTTCCAGCTCTTCAGCACAGAGGGCTCGGCCGCCGCGTGGGACCAGAGCCTCCTGGACAAGCTCCTTGCTGCACTGGATCAGCAGCTCACTGACCTGCAAGCCTGTCTCAGGCAGGAGGAGGGGCTGCGAGGGGCTCCCCTGCTCAAGGAGGACTCCAGCCTGGCTGTGAGGAAATACTTCCACAGAGTCACTCTCTATCTGCAAAAGAAGAGACACAGCCCTTGTGCCTGGGAGGTTGTCAGAGCAGAAGTCATGAGAGCCTTCTCTTCCTCAGCAAACTTGCAGGAGAGATTCAGGAGCAAGGACTGACACACACCTGGTTCGACACAGAAATGATTCTCATGGACCAACAGACTACACTTCCGCCTGTATTGCCATGTCAAGGACTCTCATTTCTGCTGTCATCGTGCACTGAATTGATTCAATTTGTCAAATATTTCCTGGAATATTAAGTGACATCATGTTCTACTCTACAGGCACTTGGTCCTCACAGATGCTGAAGCTGATCTATGCACTTATTCCTACTTGGACCATTATTTATCTATTTTAGTATTTATTTATGTATTTATAAGTATTTAAATGATCTTGTTGATATAATATTATATATGTATATTTATGGGATAATGTATATTTTGTATTTAGTTTATGATTTTTCTTCACTCATTAAATTCTTACTGTAAAAAACTTACTTTGTTTTTTCCCTAAAACACCAAGCCTGAATGGCAGCTTGTTTTAAAAATGCATTTTGTAAATCCTTGACCCCTCTTTAGGACTTGGATGTTAGAAGTAAAAAACCACAAGCTCTACCTATGTTGTTTGTTGCCCTGAGGACCTCAAAGTGAACATAACTACTCCAATACATTTTGTAACTCTGATTTTTTCAAGAGGAAAGTAACCTAAAAGCAATGATCAAAAAAATCCATGCTTCAGGATTTGATGAACTCTTGGTAAGGGCTTTCTGCCTCTTGTTGCATGTTGAAGTTTTTTTTCCTGGAAAGTGGTAGAGATGCTTGAAGAGATGGTAGTCAGTTGGCTAGAGGTCAGGTGAATATCTTATCTTTGCACTCAAATATCACAGTCATTCACTTCCTCCCGGTGTAGGAATCCCCAGCATGCTCTCCTCACTCACTCTGCATTCATATAGCTATTCCATTATGGTTTCTGGTTGTCAATTTTTCTTTAAGACTGCAAAGCCACCAACTGAAAGCAGAACCTGAGTGAAACTTCTAGATTTGTCAGGCACTCCCCTATGAGTTCACCTGCTCTGCCTGCCAAGCACTGCAGGCCCAGACTGCCCAGCCTCCCAGAGAAACACAGTAAATAGAGGGAAGGAACCCTGCACCACAGTGAACAGTGGTGGAGACTCCAGGGGCTCCTCTGTGCCTCTACCTGGCTCTTCCACGTGCTGATTACACTAGGAGAAGCTTGCCTGGGTCAGGATTCTCACTTGCTCAAAAAGCCCGAAGCACAGGAAACTCGGAGTTGAAAGTCAGCAGTAGTTTGAGAACTTGGAAGGAGAATAGAGAAGCATAAACTGTTCCCTGAACAGTGGCAGGGCCTCAGGACATGGAACAACACACATGAGCTGCACTGAGGCAATGTCTTTGCACCTTCGAGAGACAAAATCAAACAAGCTTGAGTAAAAGCGTCACAGGCAGGCCTTTAGAACATTCATTAACAGTGGGACAGAGCCATCCCCCCAGGACATATGTCAGTAATGTGCAGACTGGGAGATTGCAATTTCTCAAAGTAACAAAGATCTTTGAGGAAATTCGTGTATTTAATGTAGGCAATTTTGAAGGAGGACATTGATGGATCAATCATCTTTCTCTTCTTCCCAGTTGGAACATATAGCACATATAGCTACATGTAAAGTCAGAGGGGCATTTTTTAATATAATTTAATTTATTTATTCATTTTTCTCTGTACTGGGTCTTCGTAGCTGCACGGACTTTTCTCTAGTTGCCCAAAGCGGGGCTTCTCTCTAGTGGTGGTACACAGGCTTCTCACTGCAGTAGCTTCTCTCATTGAGGAGCTTGGGCTCTAGGGCGCTCGGGCTGCAGTAGTGGCGGTCCCGGGGTCTACAGCATAGGCTCAAAGGCTGTGGTGCACGGGCTTCACAGCCTCCAGACCACATATGTAGTCCTATGTGTCACCTGCCTTGGCAGGCAGATTCCTTACCACTGAACCACCAGGGAAGCCCCTCAGAGGACATTTAAAGTACACTGAGAGGTATAGAAACCTTCTTGAGGATTAGGGTCCTAAAACAAGTTAAAAGCATTCCTTTATTACTGGTAAATGTATCATTTTATTAACAAATTATTTTCTAAATAACTTTTCAATGTCAATTTTATACTATTACTTAATGATATTTAATAAGTTGATCTAGAAATTTAAAAAAAAAGATAACTACATAAGGCATTGAGGCTTACTTCACAATTCAAGCCAGTCTCTCCCTGCAAAGGAGAAAAATCTTCACTGCTTCTGTCTAGGAAGTACATATGTTTTTCCCACTTTGTCACACACAGGCTTCCTCAACAGTCATAGCTTGACCAGAAGCTGGAAACAAGGAGCAGAGGTTCTTCACTGGACTCGACACCAGGATGACCCGTCTGGACTGGAGGTGAACAATGTAGGTGTCCTCCTCTAGAATGAGAACAGCAGGCTGTGGGAGTTAATTTTTTTAGGAGGACTTGCTGAGGACTACAGGCTGGAGGTCAGCCTCTCTTCTGCTCTAAGGGACTGCTCCATGGACGTTGGGGAGGTCAGTATGCATGTGATTGTGGTGAAGGGGTGACATGCACATAAGCTCACATCTTGGGAAAATGTGGCTGAGAATCAGGAGGAACAAGTGTCTCTCTGAAAGATTTTAGAGCTTTTCTACCCATGAGAAGTTACAAAATTGGGTTCATAAATTTCCTCTGGAAATTATCTAACTCTGCTGATCTGCTGTGTCAGTTTTCCCAGAGCACAGAGTGCTTCATTCCTGAATTCCTATCAGGGTGTGTTGGAGGTCAGGGACTGCAGTGAGTAGTGACTTCATTCTGCAGAACCTGATGATGAAAGCTGTTTTCATTGTTATCCTGAAGGAGAAACATCACAGCTCATGTGGTGAGAAACTGTTGGATGCTTTTTCTTTGTACTTAAACTCACAAGAAAGGTCATGAGTTTAAAATACATAGAAAAGAGGGCTTGCTTCTAGTAGGGATAATAAAGTTATTTCACTATATTTCAAGGAAGAAACCACTCATAAAAGCTTAGATTTCCTTCTGCGAGGCTTGTGTGATCGGACTTCCCCAGCCAGGGATTGAAATCAGATCACAGCAGTGAAAGTGCTGGATCCTAACCACTAGACAATGAGGAAACACCTGCTTTCTTTTTTTTAAGCTGGCAGAACAATCTATTCCCTTCTAACTACTTAATAGTGATTTCCTCTATTTAAATTAAATCTTAGTTCTGCTGACTTCAGACCACACCTTGTGGCCCTTCAAAACAATAGATAGTGGCCCTCTGGCATTTGAAATGGATTAAGCAGTCCATTCTGAAGGAGATCAGCCCTGGGATTTCTTTGGAAGGAATGATGCTAAAGCTGAAACTCCAGTACTTTGGCCACCTCAGGTGAAGAGCTGACTCATTGGAAAAGACTCTGATGCTGGGGGGGATTGAGGGCAGGAGGAGAAGGGGACGACCGAGGATGAGATGGCTGGATGGCATCACGGACTCAATGGACGTGAGTCTGAGTGAACTCCGAGAGATGGTGATGAACAGGGAGGCCTGGCGTGCTGCGATTCATGGGGTTGCAGAGTCGGACATGACTGAGTGACTGAACTGAACTGAACTGGGAGGGTCTTTGTCAAGTCATTCTCCTCCTCACTTACTTCATTGGTTCCTTAATGTCATGTTGATTTTCACCTGTCCTTTCATTTTTTTAATGGGATCCTTCAGACAAATCAAAGCCCCCAAGGTTTGCCCTTGAATCTTTGCTACTACTGGAATAGCTCATTTGTCCAGATTTATATTGTTCTCCAGGATTATAAGTAAGTGTGACCTAAGAGTTAATGAGAGGGTTCAGTTAAAATTCTAAAGAGCTTGAAAAGTGGCTAGTTCATTAGTAGCAGGCAATAAAATTCAGTGATTATTTTAATATCATAATTACTATTCCCCTGATTAAGATCAGAGTCTTTTAGAATCATTTATTTCCATTTCCTTTTAGTTTTTATCAAAGCATCTTCTCATTGCCTGAGCAAATTTGTTACCTAGGCAGATGCTCAGGAAGGTTGGGCTCCAAGACACTGGCAAAGAGGATTAGTGTTCTAGCAACTGGCATTCTAGTTGTTCGCCTCTTGTTAGGTGATGGGTTTGACTTCTTCCTTCTCTCCTGAAGCTAATCCTACATGCATTAATTGAAAGAAAACTGAGATAGCTGATCTTCCAAAGCAAAGGGTACTCAATTGGCCCAGGATTTGGCCTTCATTGAGCTTCTGTCAGAGCAGCCATGCCTCAACCTTTGTGTTGGCCATCCTGGCCTCATGCTTCCCCTCCGCCGCAGCCTCATCCCCAGCTGTGCTGTACTGAATTTGCTAACTCAGAATAAGTCATTCTATCAGGGGAAAACCACTTCCCTTCTTTCAGACATTCAGAGTACGTTAGTTTTCTCTTTGCCCACAAAACAACTGTGGACTTTTACTTTCTAGGAAAGTGTCAAAGGGAAACAACAACAACAACAACAAAAACTAAGGTCTTGAATCTTGAAATGATAGAGCTACAGCCTCTCTGCCTTTCTTGCTTTATTCTTCTTACCTCAACGTGTCAAGGCTATGGTTTTTCCTATGGTCATGTATGGATGTGAGAGGTGGACTGTGAAGAAGGCTGAGCACTGAAGAATTGATGCTTTTGAACTGTGGTGTTGGAGAAGACTCTTGAGAGTCCCTTGGACTGCAAGGAGATCCAACCAGTCCATTCTAAAGAAGATCAGCCTTGGGATTTCTTTGGAAGGAATGATGCTAAAGCTGAAACTCCAGTACTTTGGCTACCTCAGGCGAAGAGCTGACTCATTGGAAAAGACTCTGATGCTGGGAGGGATTGGGGGCAGGAGCAGAAGGGGATGGCCAAGGATGAGATGGCTGGATGGCATCATGGACTCAATGGACGTGAGTCTGAGTGAACTCCAGGAGATGGTGATGAAGAGGGAAGCATGGCGTGCTGCGATTCATGGGGTCACAAAGAGTCGGACACGACTGAGCGACTGAACTGACTGACTGACTGACCTCAACATGAAGTAGAACCAGAGCAGAAGCAGCAAGACAAATCCTGACCAGCAAGTCACTAAATGAGTGTAGAAACTTTAAGTAAAAAATTACACTCAAGTAAAGGAAAGAAGGCTATTTCTCCCTGAATGAGTAGCCTGGCTCTCACCATCTTGAATTCTCAGAGGGAGAAAGAAACAGAGGAACAGGGATGCCCAGTGGAATCAACTGCCTGAATGAACAACTATAAGTCACTAGATTCTGTGCCATAAGCTTCCAGTGAGAGACAACACCATCCCTGAGTCTCCTTCTTCCAACTCAGAAACTGAGCAGAACAAGTCTTGAACAGTTTGAGTAAAAGGATTGAATAATAAAAGTATACTTGGCAACACAGATAATATTTATCTACTAAAAGCAAAATAATTTCACTTGGAAATTCCTCTACTAATTTGCACAAATACATATTTGCTCTCAGTATCTGGGCACTGCTGACGCTTTGGACATCTGGGGACACGGGTCAGAGAAGAGGTCACCACCGAGAACTAGGGTTTTCACACAAACACTGCAGGGGAGAGGATGGGGGTTTAGGAAGATGATTTATTCTCCCAACAAATAAACAAGCCCTCTGCAGAAAGGAGATTTTCGAGTCCACAGGATGTGGTGAGCCTGTTCTCGGGGAGGGAGTCCAGAAGGTGAGGAAGGGACTCAGTCACTCTAGAGGACGGGGTTGGCTCAATGTGATCTCTTCCTTGTGAGAGAGTGCTGCTTGGAAATACAATTATCCTGGATTTAGAGTCTCCTCTCCAGTGTGCTCTGAGAAGAACCAAGATTCTGGTGGGAGTATTGGCCCAGTCTGTGGAGGACGACAAGTCTCCAGTAAGAAAACGGTGGAAATAAATGATGGTATCTATAACAGTCCTGACCACAGGTTCCCTGAAGCACAGCCAAATGGACCTGCAGGAATGGGTTCCAGAAGGAAGAGAAACATGGGACGAGTTCATGGACTCATAATAATCAACCTCTTCTCTAAATCAAACACTCAAGAAAACTCATCATTTATTTCAAAGAACTTAATTGCGAGAGTGATCTGGTAAATCTCTAAATAAATACGGAAACCACAGAGCTGAGAGAGCCTGTATTCTCATGTAAAGTAAGAGGGAAAAAGGAGCCTAATATGAGGTCTACAGATGTGTTCATGAATAAGAGGAGAGCAGCATTTATGCATGAGAGAGAAACAGCAATAATGTATAGACAAAGACCTTACTCATTTGATTGATAAATGTCTATTTGGATGGGTATATTTTAAGTTATTAAGAAGTAGGTAAAATTAATAGTTTAGATTGATGACATTTTCTTCTATCATACTATGAATACATAAATGAAAATCAAAAAAGGAAGTTAAAGTGTATAGAGATAACTAGAAAGTGAAAATTATTGTGTTCCCTATTTAATGGCCTTGCTTAGAAAACATGGCATCAGAGAACCTACCTCAAGGTTCACCCAGACGCCATCCCAGCCAGCCCAGCAGCAGCTGCATCTTCCCCATGGCCTTCGTGCTCTCTCTACTGATGGCCCTGGTGCTGGTCAGCTACGACCTGGGAGGATCCCTGGGCTGTGACCTGTCTCAGAACCACGTGCTGGATGGCAGGCAGAACCTCAGGCTCCTGGGCCAAATGAGCAGGCTCTCTCCTCGCTTTCCCCCAGGAGATGGTGGAGGGCGGCCAGCTCCAGGAGGCCCAGGCCATCTCTGTGCTCCACGAGATGCTCCAGCAGACCTTCAACCTCTTCCATATAGAGCGCTCCTCTACTGCCTGGGACACCACCCTCCTGGAGTAGCTCCGCACTGGACTCCATCAGCAGCTGGACAACCTGGACGCCTGCCTGGGGCAGGTGACGGGAGAGGAAGACTCTGCCCTGGGAAGGATGGGCCCCACCCTGGTGGTGAAGAGGTACTTCCAGGGCATCCATGTCTACCTGCAAGAGAAGGGATACAGCGACTGCACCTGGGAAACCGTCAGAGTGGAAATCATGAGATTCTTCTCTTCATCAGCCAGCTTGCAAGATAGGTTAGATGGATGGAGACCTGAACTCTCTCATGCTCACCTGTAGTCATTTAAGAGACTCTGAATTCTGCTTTAGCCAAAATATTTATTGAATTAAGTCAAAATACTTTCTCAGTAGTAATAAGCAAGTAGGTATAAAAAGTATTCAGCTGCATGGGAATCAGTGCATATTGATGATTGCCCTGATGTTATTTATATATTTATGTACATATTTTCATTCAATATTTTATCTCATATTTATATTTTCATATAAAATTTTGTTTACATTATAATAAAATTTAGAAAATATGTTCATTTCCTTAATCTTCTAATTTGTTTTATGAAATTCTTATGAAGGTAAGCTTGTTTCTTCATTCTGAAGACCTAAATCTTTATTTTGTCTACATAAACCTATTGTGGAATAGCATTTGTCCATTTATACTATGGAATGGTTCTATTACTTCTCAGCACTTGATTGTCAAAAGGTGGAATTACTGGAATTCCCTGGCCATCCAGCGGTTTCGACTCCACGCGTCCAGTATAGGAAGCTCAGGCGCCATGGACTCTGCAAGCTACGGAATGCAGCCCTCCATTCCACCTCTCAAAGAAAAAAAAAGGTAGAAAGGAGTTCTGAAACTTTGGAAAATGATTACTCCTGAAGGTACAGATAAACTAATTTATACCCAGTCAGCAAAGAACTGTTGGCGTCAGTATCTGGGGGGAGGACTCATCTCCAGAAAAGTTGCCAACGTGTGGTGGTGACTGACTGATCCTGACACCTGTTACTCTTCCCCCACCTTCTCCTCAGTCCTGCTTTACTGAAAAATCCACCCTCTTACACTATATCTTCACTGCCTCAACACAGGAGCTCTGCTCCGTGATGGTTTCTGGCTTCAAAGTTTCTCTGAGTGGAAATCCCTGGAGAGAGCACAAGTGAAAGGAGAGTTCTAGAAGGTTCAAAACCTTTGACTGCAGCTCTGTTATTTAACAGCAGTGTGACCCTGCAAAATGTCACAAACACTAAGGAGAAGGAAGTGGCAACCCACTCCAGTATTCTTTCTTGAAAATCCCATGGACAGAGGAGCCTGGTGGGCTACTATTCATGTGTCACAGGAGCTGGACACGACTGAACCAACGTACCATGCACACAGGCACGCATGCTGTCCCGACCCTCTTCTTTAATATGTGGAAAATAACAGTAGTTTTTCATGGGATTACTGTTAGGATCAATGAGCCATATTACAAGAAGCATAAAAGTGTTCCTGGCAGAAATGATCAGGACAGTGAGTCCCAGAGTAGCTGCCCACACAGAGGAGACAGGACAGCTGGCCTGAGGCAGTGACTGGAAGGCAACACTGGAAAGATGCTGGGTCCTTGGTAAAAATACTTAACTTGGGTGCTAGTTTCACAGTTTGGTTTGTGAACTCTCCTGTGCTCAATGCTGAAGACAATTCCAATTTTGGTATCTCAGACTTCTAGAAGCATTCTTAGGAAGTCATAGAAATTCTTTAAGAAGGATTAGTAGAAAATCTTTGATCTATTATAAAAATGAATAATAGGGAAATCATAGAGATCTCCTAGGACTGCAGAAAATCACACACATTACTCATTAATAAGGTTTCTTGTTCTTTAGTATGAGCAGTCCTGCCCTACTTTTTAACGTATTTCTAAATCACCTTCCCAACTCTCTGTTGGGTTTCTGTCTTTCAGCAGCAAGGCAGAGGCAGGAAGAAAACAGCAAGGGCTATGCAGTGGGAGGTTCTGCTCTTCAGCCCTGGGCTGTGCTGGGTTTGATCCTAGTTGTTTCGCATAAAGACTTCAGTCCCTAAGTACTGGCAGTGTCACCTCCGAGAGTCGGTCCTTCTCAGAAATTAGGGCCTTTAGAGGAGAGACTGCTACAAGTGTATGCAGGTGTCTTATAACGTAAGCGAGAGTCTTTCTCTGACAAGGGGCATGAAGTTAATTTTATTGGTCAAAATACATAAACCTTATACATGCAGACTGCCAACTGTCCATGATAACAATGGTTACATTAATCTATATTCAAGACCATAGAAGCTCTTATATGTTCTCACACACTGACCAAACAGGATCTTATCATCTTTTTTAGTTTTTGCCAGTCTGGCTGGTGACACATAGCATCTAGCAGCAACCATTAGTTTTCCTTTTCCTAATTGATGGCAGTTGTTATCAATCATACTCCAGTCAGGAAAACAGAAAATTCCTTCCAGTCCTCTAGTCCATCCTTGGAA
This sequence comes from Madoqua kirkii, assembly GCA_006408675.1. Classification (NCBI taxonomy): domain Eukaryota; kingdom Metazoa; phylum Chordata; class Mammalia; order Artiodactyla; family Bovidae; genus Madoqua; species Madoqua kirkii. The sequence continues at coordinate 36,762 of SJYC01080260.1, forward strand.
CTGGTATGGGAAAGAAAAACAATCTGCAGCCAAAGGAGAAATGTACTGGAAGGAACTAGAGCCCCAGCATCACAGAGAAGCGTTGAGGAGAAGAGCTGTGGAGCTGAGACGTTAGTTTTAAGACCAGCACTAGAACGGATGACAGCCTTCCCCCATCACATGCACGGGAAGTGCAGGCTGCCTCTGTGAATTTCCGATCCATACAGAATGCACCCACTGCTCTTGCACTCTCACTTTACCCAGGTAAAGGAGTTCATGATTCATTTTTGTTCAAACTCTGTGATCTCCAGCTAGAAGACACACAGATTGCAAGGTCCTCAACCAGATCCCAGGCTGCACACTCACAGTGCCTCCTGCCATCTGGCTGGTATCCTGTCTGAATTTCATTTGTGACCAAGAAGTTTGTGGTTTTCCTATGTTCAAAGCCCAGAACTGTCTTCTGTTCAAATTGATGAACTAGGTCATGACCTGCTCTAGTTTTTGGCCTTTAAAAATCTGTCTTAATGATGATGTCTTCCAAAGACGCATGCTGGAATTATATACCCAACTGCTTATTTCACAGTTGGTGTCTACTGAGGACACATTATGCTGAAATCAAAAGCATTTTAATTGCAATTTTTAAAACAACTTACCCATATGAGAAGACATTTTGAAAAAGTTCATGAAACTCTCCAATGAAAAACTGACTAAAAAAAAAATGCTTAATAGATGACCTTGGTTAAAAGAAATAAGAGGACAAAAGGATTTTGTAAATTGAGATGAGTTATTCAAAGTAGTTCCTGGGTCATAAGTCTGTCAAATATGGCTTTCGCTCAGATGAAGAGATCTACAAAGAAGTAATATTGAAAACATTACTGATGATTTTGCTTCCATTAAAGTCAGGAACTTAAAGTACTATTGTGGCATAAGGAAAATATTTGAATTTGATGTGAGTTGAAGAGTTATACATTTTAAAATATTTTCCAACCAATTAACATTACAGGAGAAACAAACCATTTATATCAATGTTAAATGAAATAATTTTCCCTGCACCTAGGAGCTTCTTTTGAAGTCTGTTTGTCCCCAAGTCTTCCCACTGGAGGGTTCCAGTATCTAGTAGATTCCCATCCAGATTGTAGATACCTTTCCCCTTTCCCTGAATTACTCCTTTTCCCCATAAACAAGGGCTTCCCTTGTGGCTCAGCTGGTAAAGATCTGCCCGCAGTGAGGGAGAGCTGGGTTCAGTCCCTGAGTTGGGAAGATCTCCTGGAGAAGGGAAAGGCTACCCACTTCAGTATTCTGGCCTGGAGAATTCCATGGACTGTATAGTCCATGGGGTCGCAAACAGTCAGACACAACTGAACGATTTTCACTCACTCCAAAACAATGCTGAATCTGAAAAGATATCACAACATGCTGAGATTTCCAGCCATCAATCACGGCATAAAAAGGCACCGGTGTGAACCGCTCTGGCTAAAATCTTCTCCCAGGAAGGGGAGGATGGATCCACTGGTAGCTTATCTAGAATTTGGAAGTACAGAAAGCAAAAGCTCTGAGCGACGCGGCGCAAAGCTCGTCTGGGCAGTGGGACTCGAAAAGGAAGCTTCCTCTCTGTTCCCGTGGCCCCAAGCTCTCTCTGGGCCCCGGCGGCGCCTCGCTCCGGTCGTGGCTCCTGCCCACGGCGACCCCAGAGTTCTCCCCATGGATCTGATGCCCCGGGGGTCAGCGCTGTACCTGCAGGCGGTCCCGCTGGGTGGGCGGTGCCTGTCAGTTACTGGGAGATCGGGCGCCCCCTCTCGGCCCCTGGGGCGCAGCAAAAGGAGTTTGGAGGGCTCCTGAGTTTAGGGCAGAAACTGAACTGTTTCACAGAGGCCCAGGTGAAGTGCTGAATTTCTGGACTTCTGGGCTCCCTGCTGATGGCAATGGGGAGGCTCTGCTCCATCCCTCACATTTCACCCGTTAGCATAGGTCGTCTTCTCTTCTGTCATTTCCCAAATTCATATAATTTGGAAGCAAAAGTTTGTTGCTGAACCACGAAAGACACCAGGATTCTTGGCCTCTGGAAAAGAAGAATTCAATCCAGGGCCAGTGACGAGGCTTGATCGCTCAGCACTTTTGTGTAATAAAGTTTTATTAAAGTATAAAAGAGATAGAGAAAGCTTCTGACATAGACATCAGAAGGGGGCAGAAAGAGTGCCCCGTGCTAGTCTTCAGCCAGATGTCATATAGCTACTGCTGCTGCTGCTGCTGCTAAGTCGCTTCAGTTGTATCTGACTCTGTGCAACCCCATAGACAGCAGCCCACCAGGCTCCACAGTCCTTGGGAGTCTCCAGGCAAGAACTCTGGAGTGGGTTGCCATTTCCTTCTCCAATGCAATCTGCTAATTAGAGAAAGGAAATGTCTCAAAACTCAGAGAAGGGCACCAGGCCCCTCGCCCACAAGATGCACTGAGATAACATTGGCACCAGGTGAGTCATCCCCGGCCATAAAACGATTGACATGAATCTTGAAGAAAGGCAGATTTCCAAACAAACATACAGTTTCATTAACACAGATTAGGAGAACAATGTATAATAGACTGGTCTGTCAAGTCGGTTCTGAGCCTTTAGGTGGAATTGACTTGAACACAGAGTCTAGGGTAAATACACAGTACATTAACAGCTTAAGACAAACATTTCCATAAGAAAAATGCATGGGTTAGCTCAAGGTTTGGGAAAAGTTAAGTTCAGGTGGAACCAGGTGTCATTATGGCAACACAGAATTTTAAGAGAAACCTCTTTTTAAGTTTGTATAGAGAAGGGGAACAAATATAACACTAATTTGTTTCCTCCTGAGCTTAAGAGAGAGAGAAAAAATGCCTGACACTTGCAGCCTGTTTCCTCTGTTTGGAGACCCCCAGTCTTCCTGTTACCCTCTCAAAAGCATTAAATATTTTTTTACTTACATTCACAAGAGCCATCAGCTTGGTGTTTTCTACAGAGGATTACTGAAATGTTTCTAATCCAATCTCCTGATGGAGTCATAACTCATAAGGATCTTGTCCATCATGTATCTCCAGTTTATGGTGAGGATTCATTGAACAATCTATATGAATCATCTTGGACAGTTAAATATGATTATGTTATAATTATTAATTTTGTCCATCACATTTAAATTTTTGGTAATAACTATCAGTTGATAATTTCATTTTGCTTCTCATACAAAACAATCAGATACGTTGTAAATTGCTCAGCTTATCTAGAATTTGGAGGTAGATGTGAACTAATGGAAATAAGAGGTTTGTAACATCGAGGTATGAAACAACAAGGGTGCATCTTGTGTTAGAAATAAACTAGGAAATTAAGTGTGGGCTCAGTGCATGCAGTGTGCGCAGGCGTCACGGTCTAGATAAGCAGTTTGGAATCTGACATGCTAGGTTTTGAAAACTGGATTTGCCATCTCATTATTAGATTATTTTATTCAAATAAAATCTTAGCAGGAGGCTCTTTGAAACAAAAATATTAACTCAGTTTCAACTATGTTGGAAGGACTGCGTGAGTCCCTCACAAAGGCTAAGGGGTTTCTAGTTGTTGTCACTGTCATTTTTGCTAAACACTGAGAGTCTGTGAAATTTGTCTGGCAGGTCCTTGGTAATCATGTCCACAGTAGTCTTGTAACATTTATTTGGTAATCAATTCAGGATGGAGGTGCCTTAAACAGTGAGGGCAGCATCAGGGAACGTGTTCTTACTACTCACTAATATCAAGAATGAAATAGATCCTAATGGATCCTTGCCATAAACACAATACCTTGGGATCTCCTTACTCCCGTGTTACAGACTGAATGTGTGTGTGTTCCCCAAATTCATATATTGAAACCCTACTTGACTTCCCTGATGGTCCAGGGGCCAGGACTCCATGCTCTCAAAGCAGGGAGCCTGAGCTGGATTTCTGGTCAGGAAACTAGATTCTGCATGGCAAGCAAGACTTCCCATGGCTTACGTAAAGAGCCTGCATAAAGCAATCAAGTCCAAGAACCAGCATACATCGACTAAGACATGCCACAGCCAAACAAACACATAAAATAAATATTTTAAAGATTATTTAAAAACCCATAGAAACCCAACCCATCAATGTGATAGCATCGAGAGCTGGAATATTAGGGAGATGATTAGGGTTAGTAATCAATAAAATTCAGTCATTATTTTTAATGTCATAATTACTATTAGCTAGCCTAAGATCAGGATCTTTTGGAATCATTTAATTCCCTTTCATTCTAGTTATTTCAAAGCATATTCTCTTTGCCCAAGTGGAGTTATCACCTACACAGATGCTCAGCAAGGCTGGTCTCGTCGACCCTGCCAGAGAGCATTAGTGTTCGAGCAACTGGGGATCTGATTGCCTGTCTCTTGTGAGCTGGTGAGTGTGACTTCTTCCTTCTGCCCTTATACTGACCACATGCTGATTCAAGAAAAGAAAAATTAGGTGGCTGGTCTTACAAAGCTGATGGCAGTCAGCAGATCGAGGACTTGTCCTTTGAGCTTCTGTAAGAAGCAGCCCTGTCCCAGCCTTTCTGTTACTCATATTGGCCTCATCGTTTCCCTCTGCCTCAGACTTGTCCCCAGCTGTGCTGCACTGAAGTTTGCTAACTCAGAATATGTCACTGGGTCAGGGGAAAACCACTTCCCTTCTTTCATATTCATGACATTGAGACTTACCCTTGTTTTCTATTGCCCACACACAAAAAATGTGCAATTTTACTTTCTAGAAAAGTTGCAAAGAGAAACAAAAAAAATCTAACATCTTGAAAGTGATAGAGATGCAGCCCCTCTGGCTTTCTTTACTTCCCTTTGTTGTTCTCACATCATCATGAATTACAACCACAACAGGAGCAATGAGACAAATCTTGTTCAATAAATCAGTCAGTTCAGTTCAGTTCAGTCACTCAGTCATGTCCGACTCTTTGTAGCCCCATGAACTGCAGCGTGCCAGGCCTCCCTGTCCATCACCAACTCCCAGAGCCTACTCAAAATAAGTCACTAAGTAAATATAAAAGTTTAAATGAAATATTACACTCAAGTAAAGAAGACTATTTCTCCTGATCTAGTAGGCTGGGTCTCACTCCCCTGCATTCTCAGAGGAACAGAGACAGAGGAACAGAGATGCCGGGTGGAATCAACTGCCTGAATGAACAGCTGTAACTCACTAGATTCTGTGACATAAGCTTTCAATAAGAGCCTGCCCTAAGAGAGGGATTCCAGCAGGTGAGCAAGGGGCCTCTGTCACTCCAGAGGACAGGTGGCGGCTCCATGTGATCTCTCCCGTGTAAGTGAGGTGCTGCTAGGGAAATACAATTATCCTGGAATTAGAGTCTCCCCACCCATATTATCTGAGAAGAACCAGAATTCTTGGTAGGGGTATTGGTCGGGCCAGCAAAGGACGATAGGTCTCCAGTACAAAAACGGTGGAAAACAAGTGTGATGTCTGTAATAGTCCTGACTTCGTGGTTCCCTGAAGCACAACCAATGGACCTGCAGGGACGTGTTCTAGAAGGAAAAGAAACATGGGGGAGCTCACGGACTCATAATAATCAGCCTCTTCTCTAAATCAGACAGTAAAGAAAACCCATCCTTTGTTTCAAGCTGTTTATTTGCTATAGTGACCTGGTAAATCCCTGATAAATACAGAGCTTGCCTTCCTAAGTAAAGGAAGAAAGAGAAATTGAGCCTAGGATCAGGGCCAAAAATGTGTTCATGGAACAGAGAAGAGCTACATTTACATATGAAGGAGAAAGAGCGGTAATGTTTGTACTGAGAAACCTACATCATCTGATGTAAGACAAAGACCTTTCTCATTTGATTGAAAACTATCCATGTGGAAGGGTACATTTCAAGTTATTGGGAAATAGATAAAATTAATAGTTTAGATTGATGACAATTTCTTTGACCATATTCAGAATACATAAATGAAAATCAAAAAAGGAAGTAAAAGTATATAGAAATGACTAGAAAATGAAAACTATCATGTTCCCTATTTAATGGCCTTGCTTAGAAAGCATGGCATCAGAGAACCTGCCTCAAGGTTCCACCAGACGCCGTCTCAGCCAGTCCAGCAGCAGCGACATCTTCCCCAGGGCCTTCGTGCTCTCTCTACTGATGGCCCTGATGCTGGTCAACTATGGCCTGGGAGGATCCCTGGGCTGTGATCTGCCTCAGAACCACATGCTGGTTGGCAGCCAGAACCTCAGGCTCCTGGGCCAAATGAGGAGACTCTCCCCTCGCTTCTGTCTACAGGACAGAAAAGACTTCGTTTTCCCCCAGGAGATGGTGGAGGGCGGCCAGCTCCAGGAGGCCCAGGCCATCTCTGTGCTCCACGAGATGCTCCAGCAGACCTTCAACCTCTTCCACACAGAGAGCTCCTCTGCTGCCTGGGACACCACCCTCCTGGAGCAGCTCTGCACTGGACTCCATCAGCAGCTGGATGACCTAGACGCCTGCCTGGGGCAGGTGATGGGAGAGGAAGATTCTGCCCTGCGAAGGATGGGCCCCACCCTGGCCCTGAAGAGGTACTTCCAGGGCATCCATGTCTACCTACAAGAGAAGGGATACAGCGACTGCGCCTGGGAAATCGTCAGAGTGGAAATCATGAGATCCTTGTCTTCATCAGCCAGCTTGCAAGAAAGGTTAAGATGATGGATGGAGACCTGAACTCACCTTGACGTGACTCTCGCTGACTAAGATGCCCCATCATCTTTGGGCACTCATCTGTGGACATTTCAGAAGACTCTGATTTCTACTTTAGCCTCCAAATTGATTGAATGACTTCAGCCAATACTTTTGTCAGTAGTAATTGAAGATATATAAATTTTTTTGGCTGCAGGTGCATTAGTCCCGAAGTGAAGACTGTCCTGATTTTATTGTTTGTTTGCTTATTTATTTTGTTATATTTATCCTTTCATCTCCTTATATTTTTCTATATAAGATATTTTTCTTTACATTGTGTTAAAATTTAACAAATACAGTCATTTTTATTTCATTAAATTTGTAATTTATTTATTAAATATTATCAAGGTGAACTTCTTGAATTTTTTATTGTTTTATGTTTAGTTGCTAGGTAAAGTCCAACTCTTTTGTGACCCCCATAGACTATAGCCCACCAGGCTCCTCTGTCCATGGGATTCTCCAGGCAAGACTACTGGAGTATGTTGCCATTTCCAGAGGATCTTCCCAACCAAGGATGGAATCTGGAATCTGCATTTCAGGCAGATTCTTTACTGTCTGAGCCACTAGGGAAGACCCTTGGTTGAAAGAAATGAGAGAAAAAGGGATTTTGTAAACTGAAATTATTTACGACATTTACTGGGTCATCAGTTCAGTTCAGCTGCTCAGTCATCTGCGATTCTTTGCGACCCCGTGAACTGCAGAACGCCAGGCCTCCCTGTCCATCACCAACTCCCAGAGTCCACCCAAACTCATGTCCATTGAGTCGGTGATGCCATCCAACCATCTCATCCTCTATCGTTCCCTTCTAATCCTGCCCTCAGTCTTTCCCAGCATCAGGGTCTTTTCAGATGTGTCAGATTTTCCCATCAGGTGGGCAAAGTATTACAGTTTCAGCTTCAACATCAGTCCTTCAATGAACACCCAGGACTGATCTCCTTTAGTATGGACTCATTGGCTCTCCTTGTAGTCCAAGGGACTCTCAAGAGTCTTCTCCAACACCACAGTTCAAAAGCATCAATTCTTCAGTGCTCAGCTTTCTTTATAGTCCAGCTCTTACATCCATACATGACTACTGGAAAAACCATAGCCTTGACTAAACAGACCTTTGTTGACTAAGTAATATCTCTAATTTTTAATATGCTATATATGTTCATCATAACTTTCCTTCCAAGGAGTATGCTTTCTTAAATTTCATGGCTGAAATCATCATCTGCAGTGATTTTGGAGCCCCAAATATAAAGTTTGACACTGTTTCCCCATCTATTTGCCATGAAGTGATGGGACAGGATGCCATGATCTTAGTTTTCTGAATGTTGAGCTTTAAGTCAATGTTTTCACTCTCCTCTTTCACTTTCATCAAGAGGCTCTTAGTTCTTCACTTCTGCATAAGGGTGGTGTCGTCTGCATATCTGAGGTTATTGATATTTCTCCCGGCAATCTTGATTCCAGCTTGTGCTTCAGCCAGCCCAGCATTTTTCATGATGTTCTCTGTATATAAATTAAATAAGCAAGGTGACAATATACAGCCTTGACATACCCCTTTTCCTATTTGGAACCAGTCTGTTGTTCCATGTCCAGTTCTAACTGTTGCTCCTGACCTGCATATAGATTTCTCAAGAGGCAGGTCAGGCGGCCTGGTATGCCCATCTCTTGTAGGATTTTCCACAGTTTATTTTGATCCACACAGTCCAAGGCTTTGGCATAGTCAATAAAGCAGAAATAGATGTTTTTCTGGAACTCTCTCTTTTTCAGTGATCCAGCAGATGTTGGCAATTTGATCGTTGATTCCTCTATCTTTTTAAAACCAGCTTGAACACTGGAAGTTCATGGTTCACATATTGCTGAAGCCTGGCTTGGAGAATTTTGAGCATTACTTTACTAGCCTGTGAGATGCGTGCAATTGTGAGGTAGTTTTAGCATTCTTTGGCACTGTTAGTGAAATATGGCATTCACGCAATGAAGTGAGATAAACTAGGAAGCAATTTTGCAAACATTACTGATGATTTTGTTTCCACTGAAGCCAAGAATTTAAAATTTTGTTTGGTCTTAAAGAAAATATCTTAACTTGATATTTAAAACTTAGAAAGTTTAAGTTATTTATAATTACTTATAAATTATAAGAATCCTCCTGCATGTAGGGGTCCCAAGTTTGATGACTGGGTCAGGAACATTCCCTTGGAGAAGGAATAGGCTACCCACTCCAGTGTTCTTGGACTTCCCTAACGGTTCATCTGGTAAAGGATCTGCAGGCAATGTGGGAGACCTGGGTTCCATCCCTGGGTTGGGAAGATCCCCTGGAGAAGGGAATGCCTACCCACTCTAGTATTTGGGCTTGGAGAATTCCATGGACTGAATAATCCATGGGGTCACAAAGAGTGAGACATGACTGAACGACTTTCACTATAAATTTTGAATATTTTTTAACCAATTAAGACTGCAAGAGAAATTAACCATTTATATTAATATTAAATGTAATACTTTTCCCTTTAAGTCTCAGTCTGTCCCCAAGTCTTCCCACTAGAGGGACCGAATATCTTCTAGATTCCTGGACAGACTTCAGGGCCTTTTCCATTCCCTGAATCCCTGAAAGAATTAGTCTTTCTCCCCAGAAACAATCCTGAATTTGAAAATACTTCACAACATGCTCTGATTTCCAGCCATCAATCGCAGCATAAAGGGTACCGGTGTAAACCGCTCTGGCCAACATCTCCTAGGAAGGGGAGGGTGGACATGGGGGCAGGTGCAGAAATCTGAGGTCCTGAGCAAAGTAGCATTAAAGCGCCCCTGGCAGTGGGACCCAAAAGGAAGCTTCCTCACTGATCCTGCGGCCCCACGGACTCCCCGGGCTATGGCGGCGCCTCGCTGGGGTCAAGGCTCTTGTCCACTGGGACTCCTCGGTTCTCCCCTGGATCCTGCGCGGGAGTTCGTGGCGCTGGACCTGGAGGCACGTCTGGTCCATTACTGAGAGTTCAGGTGCACATCCTGGCCGCTGGGGCACAGCGAAGGGAGCTTGGAGGACTTAGCTTAGTGCAGGACCAGAGCTATTTCACTGAGACCCAGGTGAAGTGCTGAATTTCTGAAACTCTGGTCTTCCTGCTGATGGCAACCGGGTTGCTCTCCTCCATCCCTAATGTTTCATATGTCGTCTTCTGTTCTTCCAGTCATTTCCCATATTCACATATTTGGTAGCATTAAGTGTTTTTAACCGAAATCCACAAGAGCCCTGTCAGCTTGGTGTTTTCTACAGTTTTCATTGTTTAGTTGGTAAGTCTTATTCGACTCTTTGTGACCCCATGGTCTGTAGCCTGCCAGGCTTCTCTGTATGGAATTTCCCAGACAATACTGGAGTGCCTTGCCATTTCTTCCTCCAGAGGACCTTCCCAATCCAGGGATCTAACACCCCTCTCCTGAATGGACACGTGGATTCTCTAATCCACTGAAAGATTCTTTCCCACCAGGGAAGCCTATTTCCTACAGACAGAGACTCATTGATATGTTTGTAATCCAATCTCTTATTCTCAAGAGTCTTATCTATCATGCATCTCAAATTTGTGGTGATGGTTAATTGAGCAATCTATATGAATCCTCTTGGACAGTTAAATATGATTATTTTATAATTATTAGAAATATTAATTTTGTCAGTCACATTTAGACTCTCAGAAAGAATTACTAATTGATAATTTCATTTTGCTTATTACATAAAATAATCAGGATTCTTTGTAAATTGCTCAATTCATTTAGAAATTTGGAGGTGGATGATACACTAATGAAAACAAAGTACTGTAACAGCAAGGTATGGAAAACAAAGGCACAACATGTGTTAGTGAAATAGGAAAATAAGCTATGGTTCAATACAATTTGCACAGGTGTTTATGGTATGGATAGGGAGGTGGAGTTTGGAATTTGACATAACAGGTTTTGAAACCTGGACTTGCCATTTTCCCATTAGATTGGTTTATTCAAATCAAATCTTAGCAGGTAACTCCTGGAAATGAAAATATTTACAACTCAGGTTCAACCATGTTGGAAGGATTAAGTGTCCCTTTGAAGGGCTAAGGAAAATGTAGTTGCTGTCAATGTCCTTTTGTATAAAGACTGAAAGTCTGTGGAATTTGTTTGGCAAGTTCTTGGTAATCATGTTCACAGCAGCACTGTAACATTTAATTAGTAATCAATTCAGGATGAATGAGCCATAATGAGGGATGACAGCATCAAGGAATGTGTTATCTTCAAATAAATATCAAGAATGAAATATATTCTAATGACTCTGCAATAAACACAATGCCTGGATATCTTCTTGTTACCATGTTAGAGGTGAATGTGTGTGTGTTCCGCCACCATGTGATCATATCAGGACGTGGGATATTAGAGAAATCCTTAGGGTTAGAGGAGGCTGTGAGAGGGATTCCTCATGCACAGGATTACTGTCTTCATGAGGCTCACAAGACTCTTTGCTTCGTCTCTGCTCTCCACCATGTGAGGACATAGAGAGACGCTGGCAGTCTGCAACCCAGAAGAGGGTTCTCACCAGAACTCTACCCTGCTGGCACCCTGATCTCACACTTGCAGCCCCCAGGACTGTGACAAATAAACTATCCCTGATGAGCCACCAGACTCTGGGACCTTGTTAGAGCAGCCTGAACCAAGACACATTTAGCTCCTGCAGCCCACTAGTTGAGGTTGTATGGAAATATTTCATGTTCAAAGCAGACATGACAGAGAAGAACTTGTCATGTGTAATTATTCTCAATCACCATCTTCAGAAAGAAAATTGATAATCTGCACTCACAAGTAAAAACCATAGAGTCTGAATCAAAGCAAGAAGAATGATGGCCCATCTGAAGGACATCTAAAGGACATTAAGAGTATACTGATGAAAGAAAGGAAACAGCAAGAAAAATGAGGCAACAGGGAAAAATGTCCTGCCTTCTGGTTCTTCCCAAGGGGTAATGGGGAAAATATTCCTAAAATAATTTTTATTTTAATATATTTTGAAAAACACTTGGATATTTAAAAAATTATTTAACTGTTTAGCCAATTGTTCTCTATCCATGGCTTGATCCAAATATTTGCATGAACCATTCCTTAATCAGTAACCAGTCAGAGAGGGGCCAGTGAAATTAACCAATTTGTTTAACTTCATATTTTGGTGAAAGTCAGTAAATTTCAGTATCTTGAGAATTAAAATATTTCCCCTTAATTCCTGTGTTTTCCTGCCAACTTGTTCAAGAAGAAATCTGTTGGTTTTACGTTCTAAATTTTTTTTTCTTATTTTCCATGAATAGGCCAGGAAATATTTTTTTTAGTTTAATCTGTACAGGGATAAATATTCTTAAGGCAGGAAGTAACAGCTCCCTGGTCCTTGGCGCTGGTGGTGGCCGTGCTCTGACTCACCCCCAGGACATTCTGGACACCTTCCAGGGGTCCCATCACTACCACCAGGTTCCCTGTCTCTGAGCTGTGGCTGGATGGCGCCAGAAGGGGCCTGAATCGGTAAAATTGACCCCAACTCGCTGACTCCTCGCCTGAAGCCCTGCAGTAAATGGAATATAAAGCACAGAGCTCTAGGGATGGCTCGGAAAATGCAAGGTTCTGAGCTTCTAGCCAGAGGACATTGTCGCTGGCAGGGCTACAAAGCTCCCTCTGCAGTTCTCAGCACGGTGAAAACACAAAGTTTCTCCCCTCAGTAGTAAATCAGGATCAAAAGGCTCACTGAGGATGCTGTGCCCTGATGGTCTGCAGAACCCAGAACTGCAAACTCTCCAAAGTGGGCATCCCAAAGGAACCCAAGAAAAAGCTCTTTGGCCCTCCTACAGCTGCCTGGAGAAGCATGCTTCCAGGGGTCAAGGGCAGGATATTTTATTGTGATTTCTGAGTTGTTAAATCCTGTGCTCAATCCTCTCTGACTCTTTGCGACCCCATGGACAGCAGCACGCCAGGATTCCCTATACTTCACTATCTCCTAGAGTTTGCTCAAATTCATAACCACTGAGTTGGTAATGCCATCCAACCAGTTCCTCCTCTATTGCCCTCTTCTCCTCCTGCCCTCAGTCTTCCCCAGCATCAGGGTCTTTTCCAATGAGGTGGCTCTGCACATCAGATAACCAAAGTACAAGGCTTCCCTGGTAGCTCAGATGGTAAAGAATGCACCTGCAAGTGTGGGAGACTCGAGTTTGATCCCTGGGTCACGAAGATCACTGGAAAAGGGAATGGCAACCGACTCCAGTAGTCTTGCCTAGAGAACTCCATGGACAGAAGAGCAACTGGCTGGCTACCGTCCATGGGGTCACAAAGATGAGACACGGCTAAGCAACTAACGTTAACTTACTTACTGGAGCTTCAGCTTCATTATCAATCCTTCCAATGATTTTCAGGATTGATATCTTGACTGGTTTGATCTCCTTGCTATCCAAGGAACTCTCAAGAGTCTTCTCCAGCACCATAATTTGAAAGCATTGATTCTACTGCACTCAGTCTTCTTTATGGTCCACCTCTCACATCCATACAAGACTATTGGCAATACCATAGCTTTGACTATACAGACGTTTGCTGTCAAAGTGATGTTGACTCTTTTTCACATGCTGTCTAGTTCTGTCATAGCTTTTCTTCCAAGGAGCAAGTGACTGCGACGCTAAGAGGGATTGGGGGCGGGAAGAGAAGGGGATGACAGAGAATGAGATGGCTAGGTGGCATCATCAACTTGATGGGCGTGAGTTTGGGTGAACTCTGGGAGTTGGTGATGGACAGGGAGGCCTGGCATGCTGCGATTCACGGGGTCACAAAGACTCGGATGCGACTGAGCAACTGAACTGAACTGAAAGTCAATGGGGATTTCACTGATGATAAGAATACCCCCTCTCCAACCTCTCAATATGTAGTTCTACATTCAAAAAATATTGGAAATGGCTATATTGTTGTTGTTCTTGTTTAATCGCTAATTCGTGTCTGACTCTTTTGTGACTCTAGTCTGTAGCCCACCAGCCTCCCTTGTCCATGGGATTTCCCAGGCAAGGATACAGTAGTGGGTTATCATTTCCTTCTCCATCCCCTCCCTTCTTGAGCCCCATGCCTCTCCACACCTTTCTAAGCTACAAGAAAGAGAAAAAACAATACTGTGAAACCATCTGCAAAGTGCCAGGCTTCATCTCTTCTAACTGATCTGCATTTGAACGCTCCCCATGGACTCTATGTCCAGGCCAGATCCCTGGATGTCCTTAACTCTGCCCTAGGCTTTGCATATGGAGGGTGGGAGTGACACTTCTAATCAGACTAAAAGTGCTCTTCAGTAACTTCCTGGGGGGAAATCTTCCCTGTTTTTATTACATTTAGAGATTATCAGTTAGCTCTTCTATCATATTCTTCGGAAAAGGATGGTCTCTCTAAAGACCTTTCCTCTGGAAAAAATATTTATTGTTCTCCGTATATACTTGTTTTTCCTAAAGGAGAATGGTGTCACCCGTCTCTGCTATGTTCAGGGAGAAATAGAGTATCCTATGAGCTCAGATTTAGGGAAAGGAAGGGATCTCTCCAGTCTTTCTTGGAGAGCTGCCTTTGGCTTCTAAAATGAGACAACTGTTAGGCAGGGAAGTTCACAATGGTGTTGCTGATACACCACCATCCCGGTTTCCTTCATCTGTATTTGTGAAGATAGCCCACTTTAAAAATTCATTAATTTTTCCATAATACTGTTGTTAGAAAAACAAGTAACCACTAAACAATCATTCGATGCTTGCAAAAGTGAGAAACTGTAACAAAGACCACAGCAAATTAGACAAACCAGTCAGCCCTTTCTTTTGCCCCCTCAGCACCCTGCACATTATGGAGTCTTGGCATGGAGTGGATCAGGTTATATTCGCCTCATGGGGCAAAGATTCCCCACTGAGCATCCAGGAAAGAGTTAGAGAAAATGAACTTTACACATCCCCAAAGAGGAACTCAAGATTTGGGAGTAGTGAGGCCCTGAGTTCAGAAGTGTGAGGAAGGGAACCCTGTGACCATGGTGGGGAGGAGCTTCCATCTGCACCAAAGACAACACACCCTCCCTGATGAAAACTGCAGCGCCGGGCACTCACTCTACTCTCAGCCTGAAGGAAAAGACACAGCTGATCAGGGGACGCTAAAGAACCCACCTGCCAGTGCAGGAGACATGAGAGGCATGGGTTCAATCCCTCGGTCAGGAAGATCCCTTGAAGAAGAAAATGGCAACCCACTCTGGTATTGCCTGGAAAATCTCATGGACAGTGGAGCCTGGCAGGCTGTGGTCCATAGGGTAAAAAGAGTCGGGCACGACTGGCAACTTAAAACACACAGCGGATCACACCATACCGGCTCCTCTCCCCATGTGACCTGCTCTGAGCCAGTAGAAAACATAGAACCCTGGCTCTGCGGCTTAGTAAGTGGTGGTGAAAGTGGAGGTGGGGATTGGAGCCCTCAGCAAGGCTGCTGTGGGTGACAGTTCACCTCCTTGCTCCATGGGGAAAGCATTCACAGCCTACCGCTTGCCCAGCTTTAGCTCTACCATAGCTACTTTTCTTTCCTACCTCTACCCAAGAGGGGCTGTGGAAAGCCCTGAGTGGGTGGTACAAGGGCACGAATGTGCATAGACACCTCTCTCTGACTCCTGGGCAGACCCAGGGTCTAGTGGGGCTGCTGAAACAGGGGTCCTCTGCTCTTTCTCCTGCAGACAAAAGGTAGCTAAAGGGAAGGGAGAGGGACTTCTGAGGTGGCCCAGCGGTTAAGACTCCACCGGCCAATTCAGGGGACATGGCTTCAATCCCTGATCCAGAAACTAGGATCCCACCTGCCTTGGGGCAACTAAGGCCGAGCACTATAACTACTGAAGCCCATGAGCCCTAGAGCCTGTGTTCTCCAACAAGAGAAGCCACCGCAATGAGAAACCCACACGCCGCAACGAGATGAAAGACTGCATACAGCAATGAAGAGCCAAAGATAATAAATACTTTAAAAAACAAGCAGTTAAAAAAACTAGAAATGAAGGGAAAGGAGAGCCCTAAAAGACCTCAGCAAAACTGGAGGGGAAGGGGAATATAGTATGTACACACTCAGGGAAGCAATCTGCATGTATCCTCACATTAACACTCACGTCACTCTCCAGCCATAAGGGGACAGGATTCAAAGCTAGGGACCTGAAGATCGACCCATGAGTTGGGTCATCCCCCATCCTGACCTCCAGGCAGTCAAGCTCTGCAGGAGTTCAAAGCAGGAGAACTCTTTTAAAAGTGGCTAGAAAAGGTCGGTTTTCATTCCAATTCCAAAGAAAGGCCATGCCAAAGAATGCTCAAACTATCGCACAACTGCACTCATCTCACATGCTATAAAGTAATGCTCAAAATTCTCCAAGCCAGGCTTCAGCAATACGTGAACCACGAACTTCCAGATGTTCAAGCTGGTTTTAGAAAAGGCAAAGGAACCAGAAATCAAATTGCCAACATCCACTGGATCACGGGAAAAGCAAGAGAGTTCCAGAAAAACATCTATTTCTGCTTTATTGACTATGCCAAAGCCTTGGACTGTGTGGATCACAATAAACTGGGAAATTCTTCAAGAGATGGGAATACCAGACCACCTGACCTGCTGCATGTTGAGAAACCTATACGCAGGTCAGGAAGCAACAGACATGAAACAACAGAACAGAACTAGACATGAAACAACAGACTGGTTTCAAATAGGAAAAGGAATCTGTCAAGGCTATATATTGTCACCCTGCTTATTTAACTTCTATGAAGAGTAGAGAAACGCTGAGCTGGAAGAAATCATGAGAAATGCTGGGCTGGAAGAAATCATGAGAAATGCTGGGCTGGAAGAAACACAAGCTGGAATCAAGATTGCTGGGAGAAATATCAATAGTAAAGAGGAACTAAAAAGCCTCTTGATGAAAGTGAAAGAGGAGAGTGAAAA